>JBBBWG010000737.1:0-27688 GCA_037176905.1 Azolla pinnata
GCCCGGAGTATGAAGTTGCTACCATCCTCAACTCCAAATTTGTTTGTTGCTATTATTTGGTCAATTGGCTTGGCTATATTCCGAGCGAACGTACATGGGAACCCATCAAGCATGTCGTCAATGCTCAAGATCTTCTTGCTGATTTCCACCAACAGTATCCGGACAAACCCAATCCTCAATCAGCGCCGGCTCGTTCCGCTCACTGTCTTAACGGGGGGGGATAGTGTTATGATATGATAGTCCGAACCCATGACCTTATGTTATATGGGTCGAGCTCTTGACCATTATACCATCTATTGTAATACGTAGGATATTATTTTCATTTAAGTTTTATTATAAGAAATTGATGTATATTCCAGATTTCTCTGGAACAGTCTAGAAGCTTCAAGACTCCTCCTGAGAATACTATAAAAGGAGACACAAGGCATTATGTTGAACCAAATTGGTTTAACGCTAGTCTTAAGCCTCATAGCTATTTTGTACTTACTCTACATCTAATATATCATCTGTTATCATCATCCCTCTCTCTCTCTCTCTTGTCCTCACTATCTCTCTCTCTCTCAGGAGTCTTACGCAGTCCCGTACTCTTAGTACTAATAGTACTTCCTTTTCCCAGTACTAATAATACTTCCCTTTCCCAGTACTAATTCTCGCTCTGTTTAAGTACTAATCCTGATAGTTTGAACCAATTTCCCCTCTAGTCTTCTTTTCAGTTTCAAAATTTTGTCACAAGTTTTGGCTGCAAATTTGCAGCAAAATTTGCAGCGATGTAACTGGAAACTAGGTGCAGTTTTATTGCAAATTATACGCTTATTTTCACTTAATATTTTTTGATCGAGTGCTAGATTGATTGATAATTAGCAATATATTTAGAATTATAATTAAAAAAACTCAAATTAGGGATCTAAAATTAATTTTCACCGAATATATATTACAATAAGAAAAGTTCAAAATTACAATACAAGTCAGGTTTGTATAAGATGAATAAAAAAAAAAAAACCTAAGGAGAAGGGCCATACTCACAAGGGTTATTATCATCATAAATATCTAACTCTAGTGTAAGATAACCAAACCCGGGGTCAGTGTGAGTCGCCTCGATGTCAACCGATGATGATACGCCGCTTTGCTCAGGGTTCTGCTCGAGTTCCCGAGCATCCGATACACCTTCGCCTGCCTCTAAATTAGCATTGTTGCTTGACACTTCAAGGTGTATGCCCAACCCTAGGATCAGCTAATCGTCCGTGATCACTCCGAGACTTTTGAAATACATCCACCACTGTTGTCGTGGATGTAACTAACGATATTCCTCCTCGTCCGAGTAACGGCCAGCGACCAACGACCTCCATCTACACAAAAACATTAATCTTTTTAAATTATTTATAAAATCAATTAATAATATATTAATTAAGTTCTCAATTTTAATTTATAGAGATACTTATAAATTCGGCCCTGAAAGCCGCAACACCTCTGCTACCCCATCTCACTATAGACCATAACCTAATCTGGGTCGCATATGCAGCGACATGTCGAGCAAAACGTTCTGACGCCCCTTGTGCTAAGGTTGCCCTCCAATCAACATCGTGAACGCTCCGGGACCGTGCACCATCTAATCATGGCAGTAATCTAGTTACCTCTCGGTCTACTATTACTCGAGCAGCTCTCGTGTATCCGCTCCGACGATTCGCGATATGCCCTAGTATTCGCTTCGACTGTTCGCGATACTAGGAGTGACGGCCAAACTCGTATCAAATGACCCTGGCTGACCCCTCACTGGTAGGACCGGAGGTGGATGCCATGCAATATTGGTCCCATCTCCTCTGGTGGTGGCATACCACCAAAGTGCTGGGTCATCTGATACTACCATTCTCTCATGGCAGCATGATAAGTGCGCCACTCAATCTCCAATGTAGGTGGAATCGGCGATCTATTAGCCATCTATCTATATTTTCAAGATAAAATTAAACAAAAACCCATTATATTTCAACAAATTTAAGGTTTTCTAGTTTCATGAAAATTAGGGTTGTCGGGATTCATGAAATTTAGGGTTTTCAGGATTCATGAAAATTAGGGTTTTCAGGATTCATGAAATTTAGGGTTTACCAAATTCGTGAAACTTAGCGTTTTCGGGAATCATGCAAATTTAGAGTTTTCGGGAATCATGCAAATTAGGGTTTTAGAGATTCATGACCTTTAGGGTTTTCTGGATTCATGAAAATTAGGGTTTTCGAGATTCATGAAATTTAGGGTTTTCATGATTACCAAAAAGCCATTATATTTCAACAAATTTAGGGTTTTCGGAAATCATGCAAATTGGGTTTTTGGGGATTCATGACATTTAGGGTTTTCTAGATTCATGAAAATGAGGGTTTTTTGGATTCAAGAAAATTAGGGTTTTTAGGATTCATGAAATTTAGGGTTTTCGGGATTCATGAAAATTAGGGTTTTCGGGATTCATGAAAAGTAGGGTTTTTTGGATTCATGGAAATTAGGGTTTTCTGGACTCATGAAATTTAGGGTTTTTGGGATTCATGAAAATTATGGTTTTCGGGAATCATGAGAATTAAGGGTTTTTGGGATTCATGGAATTTAGGGTTTAGGGAATCATGAGATTTAGGATTTTCGGGAATCATGAGATTTAGGGTTTTCGGGATTCATGAGATTTAGGGTTTACCAAATTCATGAAATTTAGAGTTTTAAGGATTCATAAAATTTAGGGTTTAGGGTTGTAATATAGTTTAGGATTCAAGGTTGTAATTTAGTGTTTAGGGATTCATCAATTTTAGGGGTTTCCGGATGCAAGTACCAAATTTCAAGAAATTTAAAGAAATTTAGGCATTTCGTTTACTACAATTCCCCAAATGTAACCCTACACCCAAAATTTTTCTACATTTCCCCAAATTGAACCCTAAACATAAAATTTATCTACATTTCCCCAACTTTTCGTAATTTCCCCAAAAAGCCCTAAATTTCACTAATTGCTGTCAAATTTCACTAATTGCCGTTAAATTTCACTAATTTCCGTCAATTTTCACTAATTGCCATGAGTAATTTCACTCCAAATATCAATAGTAAAGCAAAATTTCACTAGTACCGCTAATTTCATGCCTCATTTCACTAATACCCAGTAAGATTTCACCAATTTCATGCCAAATTTCAGTAATGCAGGGGACATTTCTCTAATTACATGCCAAATTTCACTAATACAGCAGACATTTCACTAATCTACGCCAAATTTCACTAATACAACAAATTTCATCTACTTACTTCAAGCTAATACAACAAATTTCACTAATACAACAAATTTCATGTACCTACTTCAAGCTAATATTATGAGTTGGAGGAGCAGGAGGAGCACTAGCTGGAGGAGTAGGAGCGGCCCGATGAGCAGCACGAGCAGGGGGCGAGCAGAAGCTGGAGTAGGATGATCGAGCTGGAGGAGCAAGAGGAGCAGCTCGTGCAGGAGGCGTGCAGGACCACAAGTAGAGGCAGAGGCGAGCAGGAGCGAAGGGAGCAAAGGCAAAAGTAGCAGGAGGCGGGTGCAACAAGGTACCAAATTAGGTTGAGCAGGAGCGAAAGGGTTTAGGGTTAGGACGAGCAAGAGTGAAAGGGTTTGCAGGTCAAAGTTGGAGTGAAAGGGACAGAAAAGGAGAACAGGTCAAAGCAGGAGTAGAAGACCGAACAAAAACCCTAGGGTTTGAAATTTGGGGCAAAAAACACGCCTCTCTGCTGTTTGCCACGCGCATTACCGCGCATTTTGCTACGGCCGTAACCACGACATAAACGCGTATTTTGCCGCGAGTGTTGCCGCGAGAATTGCCACGCAGTATCCACGAATTTACTGCAAGTCTTGCCGCGATTGTAACCGCAAAATTGCCGCGTAGTTTGACGCGACCATTGCTGCGCCTATATCCGCGAATTAGCCGCTTAGTTGCTGCGTTGCTAGCCACTCAATTTGCCGAGAAGTTTACAGGATTCATCCATCGATGCTGGCCCGGTATACAACAGTTCAGAGCTATCGTCTACAAATGTAGAGGAGTTGCGCATGACACACATCGGCCAATGAGGAGCTTGTACCATTCGATGCAGGTGTGACCGATGCAGATAAAGATTTAGGCATGCTTTTCGTGTAGTGCACGATCCTATACGCAGATTAGGCCGTTGGAATCTTGAAGAGTCGCCCCATGATGTTCAACATTACACAGTTGCACTGTGGTTGTTACGTGACTACTACAAGCGGGCAAGGGTAGAGGCTGATGCAGAATAGGCACATGTACGACAATGTATGAATGCAGCAGTTGATGATCTAGAGGGTTTAGTAGAGTAGGAACAGGATCAAAATGAGTGAATGGAAGATATGATTGAAGACCTTCATCAGCCAGCACATTGGCAAGGATTTGGTCGTCACGCAAGCCAAAGCCCCACTTCCGACTTTTCGACGTTATTACAGGTTGCTAGAACGCCGATTTATGATGGAGCTAACTTCTTAGTGCTTCGGGAAGCGATGGAGATCATGAATCTCCAAACAACGTATGGATGGAGTAATGCATCGGTGGATGCACTGCTAGGTCTCATGGGTAAGATGTTGTCTACCAGCTTTGCGAGAAGATGCAAGGAAGCAGATGATCACGTTGGATGGGCTTGACTACTAGAGAATCCACACATGTATCAACGATTGTGTGCTATTAAGAGGTGAATTACCACCAGATCTGTCAAAATACTCCAAGTGTGGGGAGGCAAGATATCGACGAGATGTTTCATCAATGCAAGTTCCTCGCAAGGTTTGCCTAAAACTACGTTTACAAATTCAATGATTTCACAATTTATTCCATGCAATTAGCAGCAAAGTTGCTGCAACCTTGCTGCAATTTTGCCGCTAATTTGCTGCAAGGTTGCCGCGAAACTACTTCAAGTTTAGCCGCGATCTTGCTTCAAGTTTGCCACCAGTTTGTTGCATGTTTGCCACCAGTTTGCTGCATGTTTGCCGCTAGTTTGCTGCAAAATTGTCGCGACGTTCCTACATGTTAGCTGCAATTTTGCTTCATGGTTGCCGCGAGTTTGCTACAAATTTGCTGCAACATTTCTAATTCACATTGATAATACCTGCCCCATTGTTGATTTTAGGTACTCCGACACTTCCCGGTTATTTCGAGACTTCGTATGATGTTCCAGTGTCGATCTATCGCCTTATTGATGCATTGGCATGTAATACATCGGAGCCAACATGGGAAGTGGAGAATACCAGCCAATACTCAAGTGTGGCACCATATCGATTTTAATTGGCCTGAATTTGGAGATGAGCCCCGAAACTTGAGGTTGGATTTTGGGACGGACGGTGTGAACCCGTTTGGGCTTCGAAGTAACTCATACAATGTTTGGCCAGTTGTGCTGGTTTGCCGCAAGTTTGCCATGAGTTTGATACAAGTTTGGTGCATGGTTGCTACGATTTGCCGCAAATTTGCCATGAGTTTGTTGTAAGTTTGCTGCAAGTTTAACAAGTTTGCTAGTTTACCGCAAGTTTTCCGCAAGTTTGCACAAACTTGACGCCATTTTGCCGCAAGTTTGCTGGAAGTTTGCCTCAAGTTTGCAGCTAGTTTGCAACAAGTTTGTAGCAATTTTGCCGCAAGTTTGCTAGAAGTTTGCCTCAAGTTTGCAGCTAGTTTGCAACAAGTTTGCAGCAATTTTGCCGCAACTATCAACAATACGTCATGCCCTTATCTGTATGTGATGGGTTTGCAGTTTGTCAATAATTTTCGAGTTGCCCTATTGGGAGAACCTCAAAATAAATCACTTATTGGACCCAATGCATATATATTCAAGAATGTGGCAACGACAATGTGGGACCACCTGATAGGCGTTCGAGACTCATTGGGCATTCAGATGGATTTGCAGTGTTGCGGGAAGATGCCCAGTGCATGGCCGGTGGAGCGCAAAAATGGGCAAGTGATATTACTGAGGGCTCCGTGGACATTCACGAGATAAGAAATGCGAGATGTAAAGGAGATGATCACGACGGTCAGAACCCCAAACGGATGGATATATGCGATGTTTTAGAGGGGAGTTCTCCAAACAAAGATTAAAAGGAGTGGAGCAACTCGTGGGTTTGAAGTCCCATGATTGGCATGAGATGGTACAGGTAACGAATTGGATTTTTAATTGTATTTCTAGTATCTTAATCAATTTATATTTAATAACCCTAACAATTGTCGATTTCTATTTTCTTCCATAGTTCATTTTGCCGATTAGTGTATCAAGAATAACTTATGTACCGCTCCGATAGTGTTTATACAAGCTCGACGCACTCATCCATTTTGTAAGTGCGAAAGAGGTGGACCTGACGAGTCTAAAGACAACCCAAGTAGAAGCAGTAGAGGTAGTGTGTGTTCTTGAGGATACCTTTTCGCGATCCATTCTCACTAGTGAAGTGCATTTGCTGGTGCACATTATCCAGGATACGACGATATGCAGCCCAGTCTCCAATAGATGGATGTTTTTCTTGGAGTGTTTCGAAAACATTGAAGGATTTTGTGAGACAGAATGTGCTGCTAGAAGGTAGCATGAGCGAAGGGTGGTTGATCTAAGAAGGCATAGTATTCATCTCCCAAATTTACACCAGGTAGATTCGTCACTATCCACCTCTTTTCCATTCGACATTCGTTGTTGGCAATGGACGTGAGAGAAGAAGATGATCCCACCTTCATTCCACAAGGGATGGGCTGCAGTGTCAATTTAGAGCGAGAGTTTCGTGCGAAGATGAACAACTTTTGTATCTTGAACACGCAGGTTATGAGACCTTGGGTGGACAGGTACAATGCAGTCAGGCTATCCATCGAGCGTGAGCCTGCCCGCATCCGACGTGAGGGTGGTCAACGTGTATCACTTCCGAGTCATATCATCAAGTTTCCGCAGACAATCGCGGCTGAATGGGTGCAGGAAGAGATGGACAGATTAGATCAGTCCAAGCACCGTGTAGCCATAATGCAAGATGAGTGGGAATATGTGTGGGGTTGCAGTCTTACGGTACCTTAAACCCTAACCCTAAAACCAAATTTACCATTGATACTAAAAAATGTTCTCATTTCTGAAACAATACGTTCTATTAATGTTGTAGTGCACTTATTATAATGCAATTTGGTGAGATGCCATGCATTACCGCACAAAAGCCATTGATTGGAACCGGTATACGACAGATTCTAGGGTGACCGACATGTTGCGACCAAGGGGAGACCAAACTCATACTTCAATCGTAGCAGCAGCACCTTCAAATTCTATGCAAATAATCAATAATAATCCTACTAAATGGAAATTGACATAACACGTCGTCGAGGAACTCTATCTAATGCTGAAAAGTAACGACATTGGGCAAACCGATTGTATTTGTATTGCAGTGGACCAGGTCACATAGCAATTACTTGTCCTCACAAGCCAAAACAACAAGTCGACCAAGTAGCCATAAACTTTAATAAACTCCTATAGTTCTAGGTAACAATCTCGGTGCTTTTAGCAGTTCCATTGATCCTTGTCAAGCTAACAACTTTTAAGTTTTGAGTCAATTAGATGAGTTGTTAAACAAGTAGGTCCACCTAAAATTGGAGCCATTTGGTTGGACAACCCAAAGTATCTAGAGCTTGTTCTAAGTATTGCTTGCATTCCATCCAATAGAGTTAGTAGAGTTTTTGGTTTAAATGTTGAACTTAATACATCTCATGGTCATCGAGCCTCAGCCTCAGCCTCAACTCTTTTATATTTAGGAGCCAACTCTTGTTTCATGGACCGAGAATTTGCCCTAACACAGAATTATCTTACAAAAAATATCTCATCCAATATTAGTTTTTGTCATTGAGAGTCGTATTGCATTTGGAGATATAGTTCAAGAATTTAAACCAATTCAAGTAGTTCTTGGTAATTTGGCTTGTAACATATCTATAATATAATTGCAAGCCCGGAACATCCAATTATCATTGGTTTACCATTGTTTGAGTTTTATAACTCTAAGGTAGATTGGCGAAAGCGAGTTATCAAGGAACTCTCACAAAATCGCTTGTCCAATACTGAACATCACCAAAATTCAACCATTTCTATACAAGGGTTATGCAAAGATGGAAGAAACGAAGAAATGTTTAATGTATTTGCAATGGTGGTAAATCTAGCATTTGATCCATGTTTTACTTCTATCAAAGTATCAGGAATTCCAAGATGTTTTTGACAAGGTTAAAGCTATTAGCACCTTCCAAGAAGATCTGCAACCAGGAAAAGAGCCACAATGGGGACCAATTTATAATTTGTCACCATCAAAACTCAAAGCTTTAATTCGAGAATACATTGAAGAACACTTGGCGAATGGATTTATTCAACATTCTAAAAGCCCTACAGGTGCACCTATATTCTTTGTCAAGAATAAAGACGGCTGGCTCTTTACGGTTAGCAGTGGACTATAGAGGATTGAATAAAGTCATGATTCGAAACCGGTATGCCTTACCCCTGATCTCAAACTTGTTTGAGCACCTTAATGGAGCCAAGTACTTCACAAAATTAGACTTGCGGGGTGCATATAATCTTGTTCGGATACGCCTGGGGGATGAATGGAAGATGACATTTCGCACTTGATATGGACATTTCAAGTATATTGTTATGGTGTTTGGCCTCACCAATGCACTGACTACTTTTGAACACGTGGCAAATGATATTTTTCGTGACTTATTCACCATAGTGTATCTAGATGACATCTTGATCTACTCGAAGGCACAAGTAGAGCATGACATGCACATTCGTCAGGTTCTATAACAGCTACAGAAATATGGACTCTTGCGAAGCTAAAGAAATGTACCTTTGATAAACCCCATGTTGAGTTCTTAGGGTATGTGATTTCACAACAAGGCATATCCAAAGATCCATCAAAGGTTCAAACAATTCTTTATTGACAAACACCTACATCAATAAGAGATGTATAATGTTTCTTGGGATTTGCAAATTTTTATTGGAAGTTTATGAAGAACTACTCAAAGATGATCTTGCCTCTCACAGAACTTACACGAATGAATAAGAAATTTATGTAGAGTACTAGTGCAACTGAAGCTTTTGATCATTTAAAGCAAGCATTCACATCAGCCCCAATTTTAGCTTATGCCGACCTTTCAAAACCTTTAATTCTAGAAGCGGATGCATCAGATTTTGCATTGGGTTGGGGAGTGTATTATAGCAAGTCAAAGAAGATAAACGTGTACATCCAATTGCATTTCATTCACGGAAGTTGGAAGCTACAGAAATAAACTATAAAGTTCATGACAAAGAACTTCTATTTATTGTAGACTCTTTTGAGCAATCGCGTCACCTCCTTGAAGGTTCTTCGCACAAAATCATAGTTTACAATGATCGTAAGAATCTCGTGTATTCCTAGAATGCTCGAGTGTTAAATCGTTGTCAAGCTCGTTGGGCCAAATTTTTGACACGTTTTGACTTCATCATTGTATATTGTCCAAGGACACTCCAAGGAAAAGCAGATGCTCTATCACGACATCCGTATATGGCACCTCGTCCAGGTGAAACTGCTTTTAACCATCAAAACTAACTAGTTTTGGGATCTGAACGCCTTCAAATGCGCACAACAAAAGTATTGGATGTACCAACTAATTCAAGTTTTTTGGAGTCTATTCGAAGGGATATCAGGTTAGACTCTTTTGTCCAAGATGTATTAAATCATATTGTTCTTGATTGAGCTTTTTCTTCAAGGTCCAAGAATTCTCATAAAGATTATCGATAATTTAGCTGGCAAGATGGTATGCTTTTCCGAAACAAACTTTTATATGTTCCATATGGTCCAACTCGACTACAAGTATTACAACATTGTCATGACATACCAATGATTGGTCATTTCGGTGTTTACAAGACTTTAGAGCTTGTTACTCGAAACCATTGGTGGCCTTAGCTTTGTAGTTTTGTTAACGACTATGTTCGCAGTTGTAATGTTTGTTGTCAATAAAAAATTCCTCGACATCAACCATATGGTTTGCTACACCCATTGTCCACTCCAATTGGTCCATGGAAGTCTCTCTCTTTGGATTTCATTACAGATCTATCACTTTCTAAGGGTTATGACATCATTCCCACAATGGTGGACCGTTTCACCAAAATGGTACATTTTCTTCCCTATGTGAAGACTTTTACTAGTCAAAATACAATAAATATGGTTATGCAAGAAGTATTCAAATATTATGGCCTTCCAGATGATATAATTATTAGTGATCGAGGACCTCAACTCATCTCAAAGTTCTAGCAACATTTGCCTCAGATCCTCAAAATCTCTTCTAGACTTTCTTCGAGTTATCACACTTAAACTGATGGTCAAAGTGAATGAATAAAACAAACGTTAGAGCAATATCTTCGATGCTTCATCAATTATTAGCAAGATTATTGGGTTGATTTTTTGTATATGGCAAAATTTGCATACAACAATTCTATTCATTTTTCTATAGGATATAGTTCATTCTTTTCAAACACAAGATATCATCCTCGTTGGATGATGCTTGAACATTCAGAAATCTCCAACAACCCTATTTTTCATGATGGTTTATTGCAACTAAAGGACATTCAAGCCAAACTTTTTGACCATTTGCGTCATGCTCATACCTCCCCTCATACAAGAAAGCAGTAGATCGACGACATCATTTGGACTCTGACTCTAAAATTGAACCTAAGTTTCAAATTGGAGATCGAGTATGATTGTTACGGCGCAATGTGAAGACAACTAGACCTTGTGACAAATTAGAGTACCAATCTCTTGGTCCTTTTATGATATCTCACAAAATCAATGATATTGCTTATCGATTACATTACCTTAACATATGAATCTTTATCTAGTGTTCCATGTCTCATTACTAGAACCCTGTGCATCTACTTATATTCCAGGACGAATATTTCCACCCCCACCTCTAGTTTACCTTGTAAAAGGATCAAAATATGAAGTTCAAGCTATTTTGGATTCAAAAATTATGCACAAGTTATATTATCTTGTGGACTGGCCAGGTTACACGCCTAATGATCAGACATGGGAACCTGCTTGAAATGTTGCCAATGCTCCTAAATTTTTAGAGGAATTCCATTGTATCTATCCTAATAAGCCAGGTCCTTGCTTTCATGTTTCGACTTGTAGAACTCGTCATCAAAAGCGGGAGATAGTATCATGAGTACCAACACAAAAAGGTTCATATGTAGATTTGAACCTATGACCTATAACTATATAAATTAAAATCTTATTCATTAGACTATCTTTTTTCAATTGATTTATTATTTTAATGTTTGATAATATCTTAAAAGATTTTATATTAATGTTAAAAAAAGACTTGCGACATCTGCTTATATCGCAAGTCCTCAGAGCCACCCAAGTGGCATGCATACATGAGGCCTAGACCTATATAAATATTGAACTAATCTAAGTATTACCATTCCGGTTTAACGCCAGTTTTCGGCACCTCGTACTCTAAGTCTCCTGGTAATACATATCTCATCTTCTTATTCTTATCTAGTTTTCTTCTTGTTGTGTTCATGTCTTCTAAGTCCATCGTTGTCAATGAGCTTTGGTCGTGACATAGAGTGCAGAAACTATCCGCTATTTGGGTTGTAACATTGGTATTGACACAACTCCTAAAATGCAAGTGGTAAGTTTACTTACATCTACTAAGAAAAAGTTAAGACATTTGAGAAGAAATAAGCTTTTACTAGTTGGCCGAATAGTTGCTGTAAATTTGGTTCTCCTTTCCTATATAACCTCTTCTTGGGCTTCTCAAGGTTAACAATTGGAAAACTCCAATGCATAATAAGGAGTTATTTATGGACTAGACAAAAAAAGGGTATGACAAGGGGCATTCAACCCACTTACAATGTTGATCAGAGTATGTGGGTTAAGGCTTGGAGGAGAGGCAATTCATTTTCTAAGAACAACTATAGCTCAATTTTCGAACAACCCGAAGGGTTGTATAGTGGAAAGGGTAAGGGTCTAGCATACATAGGCTCAAAATGGGTAACTACTCCCTCCCCAATGGATTTTGAGTCCCATTGGCAATTAAAGGTGTTGGGCAATGTAGCCTTGTAGGTCAGATCACAATGAGATACTAGATGGACGGATCTTTGGGGTTCAGAGACGATGATGAAATTCTTCCAGTATACAATGAAATTGGGTAGACAGCTTAAAAGCACAAAGTAATCTGAGACTCACATCTCTTAACTTTTGGGAGAAATGAAAGATCTCGAAGAAAATAATTTTGGCAAAGTATTTGAAAAGCGAAATACGCCCAGAGAATCATAATTTTTCAATGGCATATCTCACAAATAGGAGTATTGGTGAGGGATAGATTGAAAGGTATGCGCCAAGATTTAACATGTAAGTGATGCGATTTACATCAAGAGATGCCAAAGCATTGCCTATGGGAATGTCACTACATGCAACAGACTAGCAACAAGCCATCCAATTGCTCCTCCCTTGCTATTTAGACTCTATTTCTATATGTTCGGAGTCAGTTGCATGGTCTTCTCTATTTGCTCAAGTAGCAGGCTTTGAAGCCTCTGTAGACAATTTTGCATTAAAGGTGATACAAATGATTTCATGGCAACAAGAAGAGACCTTAGACCAGGAAGAAGAAATAAATGGGAAAAAATTGAACCAGGTAGTTTGAGAAAATAATCAATGTAATTATGTTATAGCACATTTGGAAAACGAGATGCAAACTAGTCTTCATAGAATGCATAGAATCTCCCACAGAAACTCTTATGCTGATATAGAGAGACATTATGAATACTCTACGAGGATAGTATGTAGCTATAGAGAGAATAGTAAGAATCAGCTGAAAAAAGAAGTTTACTATTTCATCGTTCTTGGTATAGAAATATCCTCTACACACGAAAAGATACTCAAATTGTATGGCAATATAAACCATATCCTTAGCTTTTTATTCCGCCACGGCTAAGCAAAAGGTAATTGGTTTCTTATATCCGTGTTTTCTTATTTAGTAGCCAACAAATTGTATCACATGAATGCAAGACACATTTGTGTAACCATTTTGGTATTATTCAATTCTAATGAACGGATCTTTATTTGGAAAAAAAGGTAGAAGAGATACACAAATTCAAGGTAAAACCAAACCGAAATCAGCCTAATGACCACCTAACACTATTTGAAGTGATCAAATAGATAATACTAAAAGACAATGGGGCACGGTCATCGGACGAGTCCAATTGAGGAGCTAAGCTTACAAGCTACACATTGCCAATTAGCTAGTCAAATTTGACGCAACAAAGGCCTATTTGTTTGAATAGGACTCGAACCAAAGTCAAAGGACCCGTCTCAACTCGACATGAACTTCTTGAAGTTTCGTAACTAGTAAGACACTTGTTTTTATACAGAGTAATTAAATTTATTGGGTCATTAGGAAGTTGTTTTGAGTAAAAGTTTGACTCTTTTTGCATTGTATTTGTGTCTTATTGTGAACATGCTGGAGCCAAGTGAGGAAGCTACATATCGCGAGCATTCGCATGTAAAGGCTATGCACTTGTATGAATATGCAACACACTTTCGAGGTGAGAGACTTGAAACCAAGACAATCCAATAGAAAATATTTAACCATGTGGCTTCAAGTTCAAATAACAAACAAGTTTGAACCATTGAAGCATAAGTGTCTATTGTGAAAATGAGGCCAATGAAGTAGCTTCTTGATTCAGGTGCTTCTTACCTAGGTATGGGCTTGGTCCGGTTTTGATTCAGTTCAACTTTTTAATACTTTAGCTGAACCAACCCAACTAAACCTAGTAAGGAAAATCACAAACCAAACCAAACCGATATTTAAAACCAAACCATTAAAACCAAACTGCTAAAGAAAGAGTGAAACCGAACCAGATGGTTTAACAGACAAGCAAATCCCAACCAAAACGTTGAAACCGTTGAAACTGATTAAAATTTTTAAAACATTTTTTAAAAACAGCTATCAAACTTTCTACATAAATTCGAGCATTTTCAAGTAGTTTCATTTAACACGAAAAATATGATATTTTGTATTTGGAAATACTATGATAAAAATTATACTTGATAAGATCAATTTCACACTACTTATATTAATTATCCTTTTATTTATGTAAATACATTCACTTGAGCTCTAAACCATTGAAACCGTTGAAACCGATCACCTTAAACCAAACCAAACCGTTCCAGAATTTGTTAAAACCGAACCCAACCCCATCTCAAGAGTGTCAAACCAAACTGAACTAAAACCAAACCATTCAAGTTTTTTTTCCTGGCGAACCAAACTGAACATTTCTAATTCGAAACCGAACCATTCATAAACCGCAGTTTTTCAGTTGGTTTCGGCTCAAACCGAACCGAGGCCCATACCTATTCCTACTGCATCACTTCATTCTCATCCCGATTTCAATGAGACATGGGCGACCACAAGCTACTCATCGCATCCACCAATGCAATCGATGCACACAACATAGGCCTTTGGAAGAGAGTGCTATTTGTAAGTCAAGGGCTAAACGAGTGATCACGATGTTATTAGGGTTTAGGGTTAAAACTGGGATTAGTCACTGCACTAGAGAGCAAAACAAAGTAATGATTTCTGCCTTTTCCGGTAAGACTCGAGAATTTACAAAGCTCGAATTTTGTGGTTCGCACCTCGATTTTCTCGAATCTTTTTAATTTCTTGTTTCCGTTTACTTTCGGCGCATTCCTTATTCTGTTCACGCATCGATTGAAAGCGTGTGATTGTGGCGCTCGCTGAAAGAGCACATCAAGATCGAACAGTGCCGAAGAATCGGTGGGCGAGCGAAGAGAGCCACGATGCTCTTTATCTTTGCAAATCCAGTGGGTCATCTATGCAGAGCACGGTATAAGCATAAACCGAAAAAAAAAAAACCAAAGAGAGTGAGTTAGGGTGGCTGAGCAAGATTTTTCTTCAATCTAGCTGATAGGTTTCTCTACTCTACAAGGTTTTGAAGATCTTAACATCCCACAAGCACACCCATATATTGAAGTTAGTTTTTCGTGGTAACTAACACTACATGGATGGGATATGGGCTATAACGTCATTCATTCGCAAGTAGACGGCCTGACAGACAAGATCATATATTTCTTATGACAATTCGGGCAGTCCTTTTGCCGACATCATGGAGGAACAGTAGTAAGCAAGGCACATTTTACCAGTGGCCTATCTATCTATACATGCCTTCCCGCTAGTAGAGCATTGTGCTACCTTAGTGAGGATCGAACCCATGACCTTTTGTGACGCGAGCTTTTGTGATCGAAGAAGAGAAAGAATATGACAATAATAAATGTGCTCTCAAGGAACAGGGAGGGAGAAGAGGAACTCGATCACACAGGGCCATTATGATGTGGCGCGGGAAACGTTGGTGGGTGGTGACGAAAAAAGAAAATGGAGGACAGACGAAACGTAAGAATCAAGCGCTCGGTATAAGAAGCAAGAAGAAGGGACCGCGGGGGTTCGTCGAGGGAGAAGACGATGTCGACATTGGTGAGTCTGATGATGCTGTGCGGGTGGTGGTTGGTGTGCCAACAAGTCGGTCATTGCGCACGGTTGAGCCCCGAGTTCTATGCCACGTCGTGCCCGGATGCAGAGCTGATCGTGCGCAACCTGGTGGCGTCGGGCGCGGCCATCGACCCCACCCTCGCGCCCGCTCTGCTACGCCTCTTCTTCCACGATTGCCAAGTCCAGGTGAAAGCCAAAAACAAAAAAGAGTTGCTCATCGTGCTTGTTTTCCTTAGGCCCCCAACTCTTGGTTCGCATAATTGAGCTGAGAGCGTATTGTTGGTGGTGGTGGTGGTGTTGTTGTTGATGTTGTTGTTGCTGTTGTTGTTGCTACTGCTGCTATTGTTACTGTTGTTGTTGTTGTTGCTGCTATTGTTACTGTTGTTGCTGTTGTTGTTGTTGTTGTTGTTGTTGTTGTTGCTACTACTACTGCTGTTGTTGTTGTTGTTGTTGTTGTTGTTGCTGCTGCTACTGCTACTGCTGTTACCGTTGTTGTTGTTGTTGTTGTTGTTGCTACTGCTACTGCTGTTACTGTTGTTGTTGCTACTACTTTTGCTGTTGTTGTTGCGACTGCTTTTGCTGTTGTTGTTGTTGTTGTTGTTGTTGTTGTTGTGGTCGCTACTGTTGCTATTGTTGTTGTTGTTGTTGTTGCTATTGCTGCTGCTGATTCTATTGTTGTTGTTGTTGTTGCTGCTGCTGCTATTGTTGTCGTTGCTGCTATTGCTGTTGCTGCTGCTGCCAACTGCTGCTGTTGTTGTTGTTGCTGCTACTGCTGTTGCTCCTGCTACTGTTGTTGTTGTTGTTGTTGTTGTTGGTTACTTTTGTTGCTATTGCGGCTACTTCTGTTCCTACTATTGTTGTTGTTGTTGCTGCTGCTACTACTGACAGGGATGTGACGCGTCCATCCTGTTGGACACGCAGATGGGGATGGTGTCGGAGAGAGAGTCGGCGTCGAACGCGGGCATTCGGGGACTGTGGATGATCGAGCGGATCAAGGAGGCAGTGGAGCTGGCGTGCCCGGGCGTGGTGTCGTGCGCGGACGTCGTGGTGCTGGCGGCACGCGAGGCGGTGCGAGCCACGGGGGGACCTCGCATCGCGGGCGTGCCGTTGGGCCGGCGCGATGCCACGGCGCCCGCCAGCTGCGACCAAGTGGCCGCGAGCCTGCCATCGCCGACCAGCGGCTTCCACGACTTCTACCGCATCTTTGCAGACAAAGGAATGGCGCTCGACGAAAGCGTCGCGATATTGGGTACGTCTACGCGCCGCGCTCTCGTCTGTGTCTCCTCCTGGGCCATCATTTTCGAGGCTTTCTGTAACCAAGTTATAGTTTCTTTGATGGTACAATCTCTCTCTGTCTCTCTCTCTCTGCGTCGTCTTGCGTGCTAATAAATATATATGTTAGGGGCTCATACCCTGGGAGTCGGGCACTGCTCGAGCATCGTCGGGCGGCTGTACCCCAGCAAGGACAAGGACATGGGATTCTTCTTCTACAACGCGCTACGGCTTCGGTGCCCCGCCTCCTCTGCTCCCTACGAGGGAGCCATCGTGATTCCCAACGACCCGACCCCGTCGGTCTTCGACGCCGAGTACTTCGAGCAGTCGAGCGCCCGCCGCGGCCTCTTCCGCGTCGACTCCGACGTCGCCCTCCACCCCGCCACCGGCCCCATCGCGAGCCGCTTCGCCTCCGACGCCGCCGCCTTCTTCCGCGCCTTCTCCTCCGCCTTCGTCAAGCTCTCGCTCGCCAACGTCTCCGCCGCTCCGCACGGCGAGATCCGCCGCGACTGTCGCCTCGTCAACTACTGACTGTAAGAAGAGACAAACATCGCGCCCCGACACAGAGCGGGGGCGTGCGTAGTTTCTAGTGGTGTGAAACCGATGTCCCCAGACTTTGCAGACATACACTGCTAGTCCACACGCGCTGGTCCGTTACATTCCGGTGCCATATGGCCCGACAATCGTGGCGGAGACTTAACTAGTAGCGTTCGTGTTATTGAGATAAGATCACGATGAAGCGTTTCCTGACTAATCTTTATATATATATATATACATATGTAGATTAATTCATGGCTCCATACTCGCGCGAGACTGCGACAGAAGCCTTGGGTTTGAACCCCCCACCTCCCTCTTCCCCGAAAGCTTAGCGCTCTAAAAACCTTTCATGATTTTTGTGGGCTCCCATCAGGAGCTCCAAGCCACGACGATGGGCATTTTTGGCATGATGCGAGCTCCACTTCCTCGGCACGATGATCGGTCGATGGATGGAGCAATGACCGCTCCCGGTCTTTCTACCGCCACTATTGCATCGTTTTCTGGGCACTTGGGCCACACACACCACACCACGTTGTCGTCGTCGTCGTCGACGACGTTGTCTTCGTCATTGCCGCGCACCCTGCCGCCTGATGCAGATGGGGCACCATCGGTAGGGACCGATGATGCGCGCTTCCGATGGATCGGAGCAAAATCTTTACGCTAACCAACAATCCCAGTCTTCGATCGATCCGATTCCGAGAGAACTTCCCTTCATAGGGATGGTTTTTATTGTTGTTATTCCCATCTTACAAAAAAGGAGAGGAGGAGGAGGAGGAGGAGGAGGAGGAGGAGGCTCCTTTGGAGGTTTTGTTTCCATGGGGGTGTGCCAAGCAAAAGCTGTTAGGGTTTGTGGACAAATGGCCTCATGGCTCTCTCCCTTCATATAAGCATGTTTTTGTATCCTCACACTTGGATGAGGTTGTATGTATGTACATTGGCGGCGGCGATCGTTCTCGTAGCCTCCTCGTCTACGCCGTCATAAACAGCATCGTCGCCATCGGCGCAGCCATCGCCGTCATCGTGATCCTCATCAACATCATCATCATCATCATCATCATCATCATCAACAACAACAACAACAGCATCATCATCATCATCATCATCATCATTGTCGGGCAAGGCCGGCAAGTTGAGATCGAGGACGGCATCGCGGGCATGCGTCCGTCTCCGTCTCCGCTTCCTCATGCGCTTGTGGTGCGGCGGCTTGGCGGCGGGAGGCTCGACGTGCTTCTCGGCGCCGCCGCCGTTCCAGTGGCAGCGCTTGTGCCCGCCCAAGGCCTGGCCCGAGGGGAAGACGCGGTGGCAGATGGAGCACTCGTGGCCGCTCGGGGGGCTCCGAGGCTACTGCGACGTGCGGCGCCCATCGCCGCCGCTCGCAGATCCGCGCCGCCGCATTGCCCAAGCGCCGCCGGCCGTCGCCGTCGGGGTCGTTGTCGTCGGGGTCGCTGTCGCCGCTTTCGCTGTTGTTGTCGTCGTCGTCGTCGGGGTCGCTGTCGTTGTCGTTGTCGTTGTTGTTGTCGTCGCCGTCGCCGTCGCCGTCGCCAGTTTCGCTGTCGTTGTCGTCGCAGCACGATCGCCATCCCGATCGACGGCGATCGCAGCACGATCGCCATCCCGATCGATCCGCGCGCCCGGCACAGCGAAGCAGCCCTTCGCCTTGCGGTGGCTCGCGCGGTGCCCGCCCAGCGCCTGATGCGATTTGAAGCGCTTCTTGCACGTCACGCATTCGTACCGCGCCGCCGCCGCGCCCATGTCCGATCGGGCCTCGTCGCCTCCAGGGCCCGCCTCCACATCCTCCGCTTGATCTTCTTCTTCCTCCTCCTCCTCTTCTTCCTCCTCCTCCTCCTCCTCCTCCTCCTCCTCCTGCGACGAGTACTCGACGCTGGCGGAGGATGAAGACGAGCCGATATCGGCCGGCTCCGCCGCCAAGCTCGACCCCTGTGTCGCGATCTCCATTTCAGCAACATCATCACCACCACCCCCCTCCCCATCCCCATCATCGTGCTTGTCATCGTCATCGTCCTCGTCCTCGTCCTCGTCATCGTCATGAGGGTTGTTAACCACCTGATGATCCCTCGCGCTTCTTGCGCCCATCCGATCGTCGCCGCCGCCGCCGTTCCCCGCGTTCGACAGCAGCACGAGGCAGCGCGCCGTGTCGTGGAGGTCGGCTTCGTCGCCGGGGCTCGGAACCCGCCGCCTCGACCGCTTCCGCGTCGAGGGCCACGCGCTCGCCACCGTCGACGATCCGTCCTCCCCGCCGTCCTCCCCCTCTCCTGCATCTCCATCTTCTTGTACCTGCCCGCCGATCCGCTCTTGCTCCAGCCGCATTTCGTCTTGCTGGACTAGCTCGGGCTTGTGTATGCCCCGCCATTCGCGCTCGGGGTGAGACCTCATGTGACCGAACAGAGCTTTGCACGACGCGAAAGCCTTGCCGCACTCCGAGCATCGGAACCGCGGCAGATCGAGCTGCTGCTGCTGCCTCCTCCTCCTCCTCCTCGATTCATCCTCCCACCGCACCTCGGATCGCAGCTGCGCCCCCGCCGATCCCTGATCCCCCTCCGCCTTCGCCGCATTCCTAGCGCTCAACGTCGAGCTCTCCGATGCGAGGCTCGGGACGATCATCGCGACCTGCGGAGTCGTCATCGTCGTCGTCTTCATCGTCGTCGTCGTCTTCTTCTTCCTCTTCTTTGATCTCGGCGGGCGATCATGCGTAGCCATCTCCGGCGGCGCCGTCCGAGACTGATGGTCCTCATCGTCGGTGCTGCTGATCCCAGCCTGAGGGCTGCTGCAGCTTCTGCTCGATGCGCTGCTAAGCGTACTGCTGGCCATAGCCTGCAGGCCATGGATCCTCATATGCCCGCCCAAAGCTCGGCCCGATGGGAATCCGCGATCGCAGAACTTGCAGATCCGCGCGCTGCCGGCGTCGCACCGATCCGCTGGAGAAGACGGCGGATTCGCCGCCGCGCTAATCGCACCCTTAATCCTCCTCTTGCCGGGAGGATTAGCAGTAATCACGCCCTCACTCTTCTCTTTCACCTCCTCCTCCTCCTCCTCCTCAACCCTAAACCCAGCATCATCGCCGGTGCTGGAAGCTCGAGCCGTCGTCAGAGACGCTGAATCAAGCAGGCCACCGGACCAAGGCTTCACCGTGAAAGAAGAAGATGAAGATGATGACGACGACGACGATGATGATGAGGTCGAGGAAGTGAAAGATGAATACTCTGATTCGCCACGGCCTTTCCCTGGCGCGGCTCCTTCTTCTCCTGCGTCTCGCTTGATCAGAGCAGCGCGGATCGTCGTCGTCGTCGTCTCGGCGCAACCGACGGCGATAGTCTGCCGGGGAGCAGCATCGTCGTCGTGGGAGGGCGAGAAGCCTGCGAGGTCGATCTTGTGCGGCGCTCCTGCTGCTGCAGGAATCTCCATAGCCCCGCCTGCAAAGGAGGAGGAGCTGCTGCAGAATAGGAGAAGAAGTAGAAGTAGAAGTAGAAGAAGAAGAAGAAGAATAGGAGAAGAAGTGGTAGTAGCTTCTGGGTCTACCTCCATGAAGGGGACGGCGATGGCGATGCTGATGCTGATGCTCATGCTGATGCTGGTGGCGATGGCGATGGCGATGGTGATGGCCATGGATCGGATCACACAAAAGAAAGGAAGAAAAACGAAATTGAAGAAGCAAAAGAGAGAAGAAATGGAAGGGAAGTTGAGGCGACATGCAGCGCATGCATCACACAAACAAACAAAAGAAAAAAACAAACTTTGTTTTTCTCACGACATTTTCTTTCCCTCAAGAACAAAATCCAAAACCCAAAAAAACATTTGACAATTGTAATCGTATTATGAGCCCCCAAATCTATGTTATGTTGCAAATCAAGAAGAATCCCACCACCTTACAAAATCCAAGTTTTTACCCAAAAAAATCTGACGATTTGAGACTTCAGTGGCGAATTGCTACGATTAGCAACCAAGTTCTTGTGATCCGTTTTGATTACTTACTATCTAGACTTGGTAGAGACCTTTTTCGCTCATGCCAAGAGTTTGATTGAGAGAACCTTTCGATCGACGAGAGTTTAGGAGGAGGAAGAGCAGGTGCGTCCGCCAGCAGCAGAAGCCCAAGAAGCTCTTGGCCTGAATTCTGAAGAAGCTCCGGGCCCAAGAAGCGCGTCCGCCAGCAGAGGTCCTCAATTCTGACCTTGAAAAACATCGGTATCGAGCTCACGATCTGATCAGAGAATTAGCGGAAGGCAGGCGAGTCCACCCCCGACTCTTCCCTGCCCCTTCTTGCCCCAACACGCAATCTCTCTCCATAGTTGCCCGACCTATCGTTGCTCCCGCTGCACCCATTATTACACTCCAAAAGGCCACAGTGTCATCGTAGTTATCGACGAGGGTACTACGTGGAACTCGAGGCGAGGCCATCGCAGCCTCGGACCTGCAGAGCATGTCGTGACCTCGAGAGGACATTCGTATTTGAAGATAAACCTACGCGAAACTCTAATTGAGGAAACTCTTTCAGAATCATGTACCCGGATAAAGAGAACATGCAACTATTGCAAAGACCCTTAGAACTTCGGTTGAGAGTGTGTGAGAGAGTTAAAGGTGTCGGATCAGACATTTTGGGGTTTCGGTAGAAGAGATGCTGGGGTTTAAGTTTCAATGTTTCGAGCTTTTAAGGTTTGGGTATGAGAGATTCAAGGTTTGAGTATGAGAGATTTAGAGTTTGAGTATGGAAATTTGTGGTTCAGTATCAGAGAGATTAGGTTGTCTACATCATATTTGAGTTCAAGTACGAAATATTCGGGTTTTACATCTAAGAGGTTAGAGTTTGAGTACGAGAGATTTAAGGTTTTGGATGGGTTTGTATATGAGGCTGCAAGTTTTCAAGTATGAGAGGTTTAGGGTTCCCTAAGAGGCTTGCATATGAGGTTGTCCTTATTTGACTTTCTATCCCTCGTCTCTATTTATGTAACCTTTTTTTGAGGGCCTATGTTTTTCTTTGAAGATGTTTGTCTTGTTTTAGAAGAATCGTTATTGTTTTTACCATATCTCCCAATAAATTAGAGGTTCATATTCAAATCCATAAAATTCACAAGAAAGCTTATTGCTTTCGCCCTGAATTTGGTCATCATATAAAGAACCGATAAGAATTTTAGTCCGACTACATTTTACTAACTTGTATTTATCTTCGCTTTGATTTTTCTTTCCAATTCCACGCCTAAACTTCGATTTTCATTTTTTTTCCCCTCCCTTTGAATACAAGCACTTCAATCTACGTAGTCCTTGTCATGTACCATTGCTAATAATCTAATAACACTTTCAGAACTTGCATCAATATAACTAGCGTATAAATACTTAATCTGTTTGGTTTTCACCTTGCCTATATATAGGCACACGACATTTGGCTTTTAGTAAAAACATTTAATTAACTCAAACATAAGGTCTCTCATTTCAAGGGAAGGTCACTATAAGGTATTCATAATTTTAACGTTGGCACGTTATACCGCGCGTGCGTGTAGAAGGGGCAGGACCACGAGGGTCTTGGACTAGGGAGTGGAGGAGGGATGGAAGCTTAGCTCAAGAGAAGAGAGGGGAAAGAATAAGACATTAACATAGAGTAGAAAGAGGCAAGATACACAACAAGTTATATTACAACCAAATAAATGATACAACAATGGTGGCCGCCTAGGCTGCACCAAAAATTTACAAGAAAACCCTAACCGACTAAGAAGAAGATAAAGATAAAACCCTAGAAGAAACCCTCGACCTAAGTGGTATACCTTTCATACTCAAAATAGGCAACGCAGATAGCAAGATGGAGCTCTACTTGGAGCACACGGGCTTCCCACGAAGCAGAGGCAGCTTTCTAAGTCTGAGAAAAACCAAGAGAACAAAGAGAAGGCTGACAGCGAGATGGAGCTCTGTTAGGAGCACAAGCCTTCCCACGAAGTAGAGACAGCCTCCTGAGTCTAAGAAAACCCAAGAGAACGAGGAGAAGGCTCTGGTCGCAAACTAGCAACACTTCGTCCTCCCTAAACACGCCCCTCCTCTCACCATATCTCCCTCTCTTTTATAGCCCAAGGACGAGAGTGCCTTACAATGTGGGATATTCCCCCCCCCCCTTTTACTTCCCTATTTACATTTCCTACAAACATGTGAAACGTTGCACATTCCGTTTTCTCTTGCTCTGCTCGGTTTTCCTCCTATGGACGAAAATTTTCACAACAACGTACAATTTGACACAAAATTTATTCTACTTGCAAATGTATAGTCACACGATTGTATGACTCCTAAAAAAAACATTTAAAGAACTCAAACCCAAGACCCCTAATTTTAAGGCAAGGTCATTACAAGGAATTCATGATTTTAGCACACCACTTGATGCAAATTTTGTTCTAAATATTCTTATGCTTGTCGCGCCAAATTGTGCATCAAACGACTGATACTAAAATTTTGAAGCGAGTTTGACGCATAGTTTACAAGAATTTTGACGTCGTAATATTGACATGAGTTTGATGGACCAACTTTCTTACATTTTGCCATACATTTTTACGCATGTTTTGACGTCACTATGACGAAACTTCGACATGCATAATTTAATACAACTTTAATGCACATTTGACGTGTGTTGATGCGAAATGTTTTTTGCCAATGTTGTGCCAATTGCACATCAAAATCGCATCAAACCCACATCAACATGTGCATTTGAATCGCATCAAACTACGTGTCTATATCGCGTCAATATTGCATCAAATAACACGTCAACTACGCGCCAAAATTTGACAAAACGACATTTACACAACTAGCAAAACTTGTGCCAAGGAACATTGCAGTTTGCTACGAATTTAGTGCGATATAGAACAAATTTTGTATCAATGGGCACGTCAAACACAAAAATACCTTGTAGCGTAACTAGATTATCAATGCATTGATCTTCTACTTTAAGACCTTATGTTTGAAGATCTGTCACTCAAAATAATAGAATAATGTCTACCTTCTTGAAATAATTATAAAGAGTCTCTTGCTTGATTTCATTCAAATTAGAAATATGAATGAGGTTAGCTGCATCTGACAAATACGTTGGCTTATGAAATGCTACACATGTAATGTCTCTTTTTATTCTTTTAACTATATTTTCCAAAAAAGAATTGATAGCCTCTAGATTGTTATGATAAAATAAAATTTCTCAAATAAAATTATATTTATACATTTTTTCTCAATGCGGTTGTAATGATCCCCGTGTCTATTGGTTGCTTCTAAGATGTGATATTAAAAGGAAAAAGAATTACTTTGATACCATGCCATAAGAATTGAATGTTGGAAATCTCGGAGAAACAAATAGAGAATTTTATAGCTAGCAATAGAAACAAGATGAAAGAAACATAATAAAAAATTTGAAGCCTTTGAAATCATTGAGATGAGTACATTAATAAATTAAGAAAACAAAGAGAACAAGCAAGCAAGAAGATTTTGGAAGAGATTGACAACAATTAAAAAAGTAGGATAAAAGATCGGATGCAGAGCTACTTCCTCGCATAAATTGATTGCATGATGTGATCAGATTTGATCATTCACAATGTAGTTCAGAGAAGCAAGAGAAAAAAAAGAGTGTAGAGAAAACCAAAGAAGCAAGCGAGAAAGCAAGAAAAGGCAGAAAAGCAAGAGAGAATGTAGAGAAAACCTAAGAACCAAGAGATAGGCCTAGAGAAGCAAGAGAGAATGCATAGAAAACCTAAAGAAAACGCAGATTGAGAATTACTCATGATGTCTACTTGAACAAGTTCATTGATGGAGTACTGTGAAAGACAAAGAAGTAAGAGACTAGATAGATACAAAGAAAACTTGAGAAAAAACGTAGAGAAAAGGCCTGGTTTTTGTGGTTTTTTCTTTTATATTGATGAAGTCTGCAGTCTTTTTTTTTTTCTTTTTGATAACGGACTTCCACTTGGTATTAAAATACACCCAAAGACTAATTACAAATACAACTACAAAGGCTACAAAAGATCACCAATCCTCTAAGAGAAGGAACAAAATTAATGGGAGATCAAAGTTCCATTTAACCTCTCCATAACAACTCTTATATACGCAAAGGTCATCCCAAGCATGTTGAAACCTTAGTCTTCAGTTAGTCTTTTTTTTTTTAAGTTCCTTGTAAATTATCCCACTAACCCTTTAAGGTATGCACAAGCTTTGACCAAATTACCAGCTTCACAGTTTGTATGAGCAACTCTATAACTCAGAATACTTGTAAATATCTGGCTTTCCATATACCCCGCATAAGGATTCCACTAATATATTCTCATGCGACATTAATGTTATGGATATTCAACTACCCTATTGTACTGGGAAGAGTCCTTAAAAATATCTTTCTCCTATCATACACAAAACCTCTATGATGGATAGGGGCAGATTATGAGAAGCTGTAATAAGAAAATAATAAACTATCAATATGTCCCCATACTGCATTATCCCATCTAAACTTTCATTTCCATTAACCTGACTAAACAAACACAAAATCTTGAGCCAAACCTTATAGGCATCCATAAGGCATGTCATTGCACCATTTCCATTTTGTGGTCACGTCTTTGATAGTGGGCAATATCAGCGCCCATGACAACTACATCCTACATTACTAGCCACCTTAAAGTCATGACTTTGACAAGCAATGTTGTTGTTTCTCACAAGCATTTTCGTACGTCATTCCTAAATAAGACCACTTAACCACCATACTTTCTTAGCCTTTATAAGCTTGATATCATATATAAAAGTAAACAAAAGATGGGATTCGAACCCATGACCTTCTCAATATGATCAATTAGTCTAGCTGAAAATCAACATAAAATTATGATATAATTAATAACAATACATACAGATTTAATATCCCTTTCAAATATTCTAAAAAGCTTCGGAACTTTCTAAAAGCTTTTGCATGAGTTTCTACATGACGCTCTACTTGCATGCAATACTCCTACTCTTGTATAAATACAGGGATTCACTGTGATCCCAATTAAAGTGAATAACGCCAATTATGGAATCAAATACTTAGCTTCGTCTATATCTCTATTTTGCTCTGGTCTTGCCTCGCTCTATTGTGCTCTGGTCTTGCCTTGCTCTGTTGTGCTCTGGTCTTGCCTCGCTTTATTCTGCTCTGGTCTTGCCTAGCTCTATTATTCTCTTCTCTATCTGTCCGCAACACTTACCTTGTGTCAATAATAGATGTCTCTCAAGTTTAATTGAATATTGCGACAAGGATGTCTCCATTCTCGTGTTTGATTTGTAAGGGTCAACCCACATATATTCTTTAGGGTCCCAATTGACTTTAGTCAGTAGTTTGCCTTCATGTACCTGCAAACTCTAATTGGCAATTACCTCGGTTGGGTTTAAATTAATGTGTCATGTCCCTTTTACATAACTTATTACTCGTACCCTTTCAAAGTTACATTGGTTGATACTTCCTCCAATTTGTTTATTAAAAACAACTCTCGATAATTTTAAATCTCCAAAAAAACAAATTATCTGCTCCTTTACCAATCCACGTGGCCCTAATAGCATCCCAACTATTCTTGGAAAGGCTCCTTCCCAACTCAAACGTTGGTTAATACCAAAGTTTTGTCTGTCTCATGATAAAGCTTTTTTTACCTCTTCTAGCATAATGTATGATATGCTTATGTGTGTATTCATGCATGCATGCATGTACATGCACATTGTACACGTGTTTATGTATGTATGTAGGCATATGCATATGTATGTATGTCATGCATGGGGCCCCGGTTAAGTTTTTCCACACTTAGAACTAAAGTGAGCTGAGTTGAACCTAAATCGTAAAAAGATAAGCTGAACCAAACCAGTGCTTAAAAAGCTTCAAACCGAGCGGAAGCGCTTTGGTAAAAATAAAGAACAGAGCTGAACCATGAATCGAACCGTTTCTAAAGAGTCTAGGACCAAACCGAACCGTTGTTTAAATAGTTCCAATAAACTGAGCATCAAACTATTTTTTTCTATACCAATGTTAAGCTAAAACTGAACCAAAACCATACTGTAAACCTCCCAAACCGAACCGAATCGAACCGAACCGAACCGAACCCGATCTCGATCCGATCTCTTCTAAATTGAGCCAAACCTGAACTTGCTTATGCCAAGCCAAACTCCTCTGAAATCACGCTCAACCCGAACCAAAGCCCGAAGCTAGCATCGTATGTGTATGTATGTATGTATGTATGTGTGTGCACATGAATGCATCTGTATGTATGTATGCATGTATGTATGCATGTGTGTGTGCATGTATGTATGTGTGTGTGCACAGGAATGCATCTGTATGTATGTATGACATGCGTGCGTATGCATGCATGACATGCGTGCAT
>JBBBWG010000748.1:0-11140 GCA_037176905.1 Azolla pinnata
CAGATATATGATTGTATGGCTACACGATTACATTATTATGTTGTTACATCACTAATGGATAACATGGTTATAAAAGCTATCATATGCTTTATATGGGTGCTTGAGTTTATGGCAGCACTTAGCATCAGGTTTTCTGTGGTGTTTCCCTTTGGTTTTTCAGGTTGTTGGTTCCAAACTAGGAGTGCCAGGCAAAGTGTACTTCCATCTCCTCCATCAGATACAAGTTATATGATGTGAGTCACTATACTAGTGCTGTATAAAGTCTTCAAGAATAAGTGCTATTACAGTTTATATACGTTTTGTCTAGCAGCATATTTCAAATTATCTATTTTCGAGCATGCAAGTTTTAGGATTTTTGGGCTCTCTATGTTGATCTTTAAGCATGTTTCTACAATTGAAATTGTTTTGGTAAGTTAAGATCAATGTAATATTGAGTATTTGTTTTAGAGTAGTGGCATCAAATTTTCATGATGAGCTGGATGGATTCAGTTATATGATCTCTCTAATGGTTTCATCTGCTATAACCACAAATAATTTCATTGCTCCCGTAATTCAGGAAAACAAGCAGTCTGTCACCCCCCATACAAGTCAATAGTAGAGCTACCGACAGTCATATCGATCATGAGATTATCAAACATGAGATTGGATCTCCAACTATAAGACAAGACGATACAAGCTTAGGAGCAATTCTTCAGTCAAAAGAAGCATCTCGATCCTAATGAAACTGGTGCAACACTCTAATTTATTTTTACCTTCACCTTGTTGCATACACCATTTTTGGCTCATAGGGTGTATGTGAAAGCAAAGCCAAAACTGTGTATAATCTTCTATAACTGTCTTGTACCTTGTGTATAACTTCTTTTTGAAGCTATGGAGTATAACACATCTTTAATATGCCCATATGTATGTATGTTTTGGTCCAACAATCAATGTACCAAACCAAGCTCTAAAACCGCAATACATTGTTGTGAATTACAACATGCTAATTTCTTGCAGTGTGTTAGCTTTAGTTAAAATGGCTTAGGATGTAGTTAACAACATAAAAAGTGATTTGTTCCCTGAATGTAATGAATATGCAGATAGTTTAAAACATGTCATCATCGTCATCTTCGTGGTATGAATTGTTATGATTCTCTTCGAAAGGAGTAGAAAGAATGTGTATTGAAAATGATAAGCATTTTATACATGGTAGTAGGTGTCTCCATTTGTTAAGCGTTTTGGAAATGGATTTACAGGTATGGATTGTCCAAGTCTTAAAGAATGTTGAGAATTTTCATGTGTTGTTTGGTGTACATAATATATATATATATATATACATAAGATGCTTGATGAAGACCTCATGCTTATTTGTGGACTTGCTAAGTAACTTTACATGGAATATGGTTTGCCTTTCCGCAAGCTTCACTTGACTAGGTCAAGAGGAACAAAAGAAAAATAACGGTTCAGAGGCCATTTGCAGTTTGGAGGCATATGAAGCAAGAGCATTTGGTGTTTTTGGGTTGTTTCGATTCGAAGACAGCTCAAATCTGCAAGCATCCTGCATTTAGACCATTAACATTGCTTGACCAAATTGCCCTTTGAAGGCTAATGATCCTTGGGTTGAGGATGTGAGATCATAATATACAGTGAGTAGTTGTTGTTCATTCCACCTTAAACTTGGTAGCTTCGAGATGGGCAAAGATTGATGAGGCGATGTCTTGTGCTTTGCTTGCATTGTAGAGAGGTTTTGGAGCTTGAGCTGCTTGGGATTAAACAAGCTCTTTGGCCAATCTCATTTGACACGAGCAACATAAAACTGGCCTTTATGATCCATGGTTTCTTCGGCATGTCACAGATTAAACAAACGCCATGGCCGATCAATCCAATGATTTCATTGGATCAAAACCACAGCCGATCCATTCGATCAAGCGAGGCAGCGCAATATTGAGCCATGGTTTCATTGGATTAAGCCCTTAGTTGATTGATCTCATCAAGCAAGACAAGCGCAACAGTTGAGTTGTGGTTTCATTTTGTCGAAACATCGGATGAAAAACCCTGGCCGATCGATCTAATCAGGCGAGGAGGTCTCATCGGATTAAAACCCAGGGTGATCGATCTAATCTAATTCGATCAGTCATGATTTCATCAGATTAAAACCCCGAGGCGATCGATCTAATCAGGCATCACTTCATCGGATTAAAACCCAGGGCGATCGATCTGATCTGATCCGATCACTCATGATTTCATCGGATTAAAACCCCGGGGCGATCGATCTGATCACGCATCGCTTCATCGAATTAAAACCCGGGGCGATCGATCTGATCACGCATCGCTTCATCGAATTAAAACCCGGGGCGATCGATCTGATCACGCATAGCTTCATTGGATTAAAACCCGAGGCGATCGATCTGATCAGGCATCACTTCATTGGATTAAAACCCAGGGCAATCGATCTGATCTGGTCCGCTCACTCATGATTTCATCGGATTAAAACCCCGAGGAGATCGATCTGATCGGACATCACTTCATCGGATTAAAACTCGAGGCGATCGATCTGATCACGCATCACTTCATCGGATTAAAACCCTTGCTGATCGATCTCGATTCAACCAAGACATCGATCATCAAGCCATGGTCAGGGAAACCCTAAACCCTAAACCCTAAACCCTAATACAATCTCAAAAGAAACGCAGTCCAAAACACAGCGATGGAAAATAGGTTGTAATTTCGTTTTGTTAAAAATCTTGCTTTTTTTTCCTTGAAAAAAAACGAAATTTATCTTCAGTGGAACTCTTCTTCTTCTTCTTCTTCTTCTTCTTCTTCGTCGTCGTCGTCGTCGTCGTCTTCTTCTTCGTCTTCTTCTCTGAGATCCGCCATAGCCCGATCTCTGATCTTCTTCACAGGGAGCATCATCAGCAGCCGCAGCCGCAGCCGCAGCCGCAGCCGCAGCATCTCCTTTTCCTTGCTGTTTACTTCCACTACCGGCTTCTCCCCCAACGCACCTCTCTCTCTCGCTCTCTCGGCGAAGAAATATTTGCCTTTCCGCATGTCGTTCTCCTCCCCCTCCCTCCTCGTCATTCTTTACCCCCGTCGATCACACCCAGGGAACGTGAACAGGAAGGAAACCTCGCTTTCTGACCCCGGCAGTTCGTCACAGGAAGCGACCCCAGTTCTATCCTTCGTTCGCCCGCGATGTTCGACCTAAACGAAGCACCTGATCAGTCCCAGGATCCAAATCTGTCTCAGTCTCGGGTGCATTCAATCAATGCCTCGACTGACGAGCCTTTTAGCGGCAATGGAAGGCAGAAACAGGAAATGGATCGTGCAGAACCTAACATCCCTAGCCCATGTAAGTCTGATTGTCCTGTACCTCCTCGCGCTCAGAAGGATGCTGCTACTGATCTTTATGTTGACGAACATTGGAAGGCTCCCGCGGCAGTTGATGCGCCTGTGGAGGCTGGAAGTACTACTACCGAGTTGTTTTCCTCCATCAGTTTCACATTTGGTGACATGAAGATTCCATTGTTGAAACGAGAAAACTGTGAGCCTTTGATCTATGAAGACGTCTCTGTGTACGGAGATGTTGTGGAAGGAAAAACAGATGATTGCGATGATGATATGTTCGTTGGAAATCATCCATCCACGTCCCTGGAAAGAGATCAATTTGGCCATCAAACCAAGAAAGTTGAAGAGTTACTGCGGAAAAATCAAAATTTTCTGGGTCAGTCTGATTGCCGGACACAGAAAATAGAAGATTCACATCATCCATCCGATCCTCAAAACACGAGGATAAAAAGTGAAGATGTATTGCATGGATCTGATCATAAGAAAACTGAAGCTTCTATGAACCCGTTGGACCATCAAAGAATTAAAACTGAAGAATTGCTTGATCGATCTGATGATCAAACCAAATGTTTTCTCAGTATTTCAGATATTCAAACCGTCACGATGAGTGAAACATCAACAGAAACACAGAGAACAGTTAATCAAGAAGACAGCGGTGAAAAAATTGTTTCAGCGAGTTGTACGTTTAATCATTCATTGCGTATGGATCTAACATCTCTATCAAAGAAAATTTCAATCGATCCAGAAAATTACAGTGCAGACATGTTGAATTTTGCTTTAAGACCTAAGTCCATGTTGGAAAATACAAACGATCTGAATATTTCATTAAGTTCCAAAGCTGTAGAACCAACTGATCTTGCCCTGAGAAAGAGTATAGAAACTCCATTGAAGTCGAAGCAAGGCTCAGGCCTGTCTCCTTTTTGGATTGGGAAATTACGATGTTTTGATGAAGATTCAGTCATTCACATTCCTCTTGTTGCATTATGCTCGGGTGTCATGAAACCTGATTGCGGATTGAAGAAGATTCCAGCTATGTTGAACGTGCAGAAACTTGTGAAGTTGGAGGAGTATGTTGTTTTTTGGCTTCTTTTGGACCTATAATAGAGAGAAAGAAGAATCACAAATATACATTGCTGAAAAAAGCTTCATTTTCCTTTTGTGTTGTCGTGAACCTCTTACTTATATGCAGGTTACGGAATAGCTTGCTCAGTGGAGTGGACGAGCCTCTCATACAGTTCAAGACCTCAATGGATGCCTCCATAGAGGAGGTCACTAAATTCAAATCCATGGTAAAGCGGATCTATTTCCCTGCTTTGCTCTGTAATCATCCTAATATTATTCAGTGAACGTGAATGGGTGTCTTTAGAAATTGGAGTATGAGACGCATAACAATACTGGGAGATTATGACATTTGCATTTGCATAGGGTATGCCTGGATGATATTTTGAGATGACTGGAAGATCGGAGACAAGTTTTTTAGTGCAACAATTTGTTGATGTTCATCTTTCTCTCTGATCATTCCAAATGATTAACTGGATAAGGCATATGCAAATAAACCGGTACCTATATTGATTACAAGGACAACCTGATTGACACTTTGAGATATTTACTATCACATTCATACATAATAATTTGCTGCACAGGAAGCTCCTATTGCCTCTTTCAAATAAAGACATTTCATTTGCCTTGTAAAACTTACTCGATAGTTGAAAAACAGTGAGCAATCATGAATTGAACCATCAGCTGCAAACAAACATTGAATCGGCAAGCTAGATACAGCCTTAAGCATGAAATATGAAACTTTTGATCACTTACACCATGTGCACATTTCATAGCCTGATTTAGCGGACTATCTTAATGGATACAACACTCATACTATTATGTTATGCACACTGGCAGGATTTTACAGGGTTAGAACTAGGGTGCTATTACAACCATGACAATTCAGGGGGATTTTAGTTGTTCAACTTTGTTGGTCAAGTCTGTAGTCAACTGGAAACACTGAGCTAGTTTCTTGCCCTTATTTTGAAAAAACAGTTTGGAGCGGCCTCTTGCTTAATTATATTTTTATCTAGCTTAGAACAATCTTTCCCATCCAGCTTCAGCCATGTTGTTCCGATCTTTTTCTATGTTTGTGTGTTGACGCATGGAGCTGCAAGCCATCTAATTTTTCTTTGTATGGTCACTCACAAGGCATCTGACCCTTTCCCATGAATGGGCTTTTCTATTTTGCACCTGTCATGCACATGGACCCCGGCCATCTGGCCAAGACTTGTTCTCACAACCAGAAGTGCTTTCCTTGTTCTCTTGTATCAGTCCTTTCAAGGGCTGATCTTTCAAGGGCCAGATATTTCGTCCATCTGGGCTCTTTTGCTTTTTTTTATTTAATTTGATTTGGTTTGTGGATGTTGAACACCCTTAAAGGATATTATCTTTCTTCCTTTACTCATTTGCATTTGCACATGCTATCTTGCCTTTGCTGTGGCTATAATATTTAACAAATCAAATTAAACCAGATATTTCCTAGCTAGAGCTTGTGTTGTTACAGGAATTCACTTATTCTTGTGTTTTTAAATTCTTTGTGGCTAAAGTCTAGGTTGGGGTGGTTTAAACTCAGTATTGATCTGCTGCTTCCAAAATATCAATGTCTGGTTATATTTTTGCAGATTAAAGCCACAACAATTCGGATTAAATCCCCTTCTCAATTAGCATTAGAATTAGGTCCCGAAGTTGTGTGTGCAGTTTTGATTTCTTGGGATGATAATAACTCGGGTACAAAACTGCATCTTCTTTCTTCTACAAGTCTTCAAATAATGCTCAAAAACTGCCAGTTAGATATTTTCCATAGTGCTGTGGAGAAACTGGGTGTACTTGATCCTCATTCACTTTATGGAGTTTTCTGTGGCAATGTGCCAACTAATAAACATGCTACAACCCCGTCATTCGAGCAAAAAAAAGGAAGAGATATTACAACATTGACAAGCAGAAAAAGTGGTGGAATTACTTGTATCACATCTGCAACAGAAAAATGTATGACACCAAATACTACTACAACAAGAAGCCGTTCTGATGATAGATATCATGCAAAGGAAGTAGAGATTTTAGATAAAAGTGTTGCTAAGGAACGACATGCTTCCACCAGAGATAGACTTGGCTTTGTGCATGGAGAGGAAACGTCAAGAAAATCATATCAAAAGCAGTCATCAGCTGGTTTCATAGCAAATGAATCAAAAAGTAAGCACAGTTTTAAAGATGACAACAGGGTTGGTAGCTTGTGCAGGGAACAAGGTGATAAATTCAACTCAAGTCATGAAAGGTATTTTGACAGGCATGGCTCGCAGAGGGATAAGCCACAAGATACAGTTAGGCCTGGCAAAGAGGGAAGATATTCATCTAAAAATCAAAGCAAAGATTATCAGCAGCACGCTTATCTTGAAGGCCAGGGTATAAGCAGTTCAAGAGCTTATGAAGGGGACAGATTGAATCACGATGAAGGATGGCATAAAGAGAGGGAGAAACTTTTGAAAGTTAACAAGCCTCTAGAGCTCAACAGAAAGAGTGTGGAGGGTTCGAAGAATGACATAGACTCCTTATATCAGAGTAGACTTGAAACAAGATCAACAAAACCAACAAAAAAGAGGGACAGAGAAGAGGAAATGCTTCATACAGATGTAAAACGGTCACGAGAGTCTCAAGTTAACTTGCTGGAATCTGAAAAGGCTAAAAATTCAGACCTTGATTTAAGATCCAGTATCGATGTAATGAATATGCATCATGAACCTAGAAGGGCATCTAAATTGATTGGAAGAATGGTCTCCACGAATGTAGACACGAATTCCCATCAGGTGGATGATGTAGAGGTCAAGCAGGGCCCAACTCACAGGGAGATTGTTATATCAAAAACAAGAGATGCAGACTCTCACAGTGTTAAGTATCAAATGGAAGATACTAACTTGAAAGAAAAGAGAGGAGATAATAGAGTTTTGCTTTGTGGAGATAATAGTAATATACTGCAGGTCAGAGGTGAGATTTTGGAAGATGAAACTACTTCTAAATTGGCAGAGGCTTTGTATGAATCCCCAGTTGTTATTGTGGACAAAGAAGGAAAAGAGGAACCATGTGTCGAATTTTCTGTTGATGTTTTAGACAAGGAGACTCGAATGTGGCTTCTATCGAAGCAAAATGCTCTTTATCTTCATGAAGATTATGGTCAGTGAACTAAAGAACCCTTGAAACTACCTTAATTTGTCTCTTTAACTTTCTTTATAGTCATTCTAACATTAGGGGGGAAAAGTCAAGTTACCCTTGTTGAACACCCGATAGTGAGAAAATGGCTGGCCATGGGGAAATTAACAAAAACTATTGAGTATTTCGGGGAATATTGAAGACTTTATGGGTATTTCTGATTAATAAGCAAGTTTTTTGTAGGTGTGGATGCGGTTATCATATCTGAAACTTCAAATACCAATTCTCACCCAAAAGCATTCTTTTTGTAGGTGTGGATGCGGTTATCATATCTGAAGCTTCAAATACCGATTCTCACCCAAAAGCAGATTCCCTAAACAGTTAGTTCTTCTGCTATGTTTATTCCCAAGTTTCTTTGTTTTGATTTACTGCATGTCTTTTCCAATGCTTTGGTTTTTCATAGGTCTTCTACGCGTGAGAATTTCTATGGCAACATCACAATCTTGTGATGCAACTGAAGCCATGTGGTTCATTGATCAAGCTGCATGCATGATAAAATCTGTTTCAACAAGGGGGGTCTTCATTAAATGCATCTGGTATGATGGCCCGGTACAACTTCAACCAGGCGATACTGCACCTTCTGTATCTTCGGTTGTAAAAAAGATAAAAGGTGATGATGGAAAAAACCTAGAGAGGATTCAGGATATAACTGGGGTGATGGTTGGAGTTGTATTGCGAAAGAGCAATACTGCTGTTCAGAATGAAATAGAGCCTATGTCTTATCCTCGGTTTATAGGGTTACGCCTAAAATGTATAAAAAGGAGGGGATTACTTGATGCATCTCGGAAAGCAAAAGCTCTCCTTGAAAATGTTGCGGAACATTTCTCCAAAGAACAGGCAATGCATTTTACAACTCGAGTATCAGACTTACCGGAGCCATCTCTACATCGTGGTGGAACAGCTCCATATCAAGATTCTCATTCTGCCATTGCAACAGAAATAAAAGAACTTCTTCCAAGTCCACCTTTAAAGTCTGGGATGGAAATGCAATTTTCTTGCTCAGAGTCTCCCACAGTAAACGGGAGCAAATTTGGTGTATTGCATGAGGATGATGGTAAAGAATTGAGCAAATCTATCTACGTCAAGGAAGACTCTAACAGAGCCTTGCCTGTGGAGAGAAATGAGGTGCCTTCAAGGTCATTATATGTTACGGATATACCTGCACATGTCAACGCAATCAAGATTCAGAATATTTTTGAGTCCGTTTTGAAGGAGAAGCATAAAGCTCTTGATGATTTCGACAGGAATGCCCAGCTTGTGGTTGATGTAAAATACTTACCAGACAAATTGGGTGCTGTTGTTGAGTTGGCAAATATTGAACTCGTGAATGAATCCCTGAAACTTTTTACAGAAGATGGGAACATCTTTCATGGTCTAAGAGTTGAGGTAAGCACGTCTGCAAAAGGTAGGATCAATCAACCAAGCTCAATTCCCAGAAGTAGAGCAACCAATACTAAGAACAATAACAGAGATGATGCTTTTTCTCCTTCCCTTGTGAGGAGTGAATCTGATGCCCATGAAGGAAGGAAGCAATATGAACTTAGTGACAATGACAGCGATTCTGATTACTTCCGCAATCTATTTTATGGTACCAGTACAGCTTCTAAGAACGATGATTTTCTTGATAAACCTAGGCCTCTTTTTGTGAGCGAGTTGATGAGGAATGCATCTGCTCAAACAATCAAGGAGCTTTTTGAGGATATAATTAATACTTATCTACGCCCCGCTCTGGTCAGTTCAAGTGGAAAGCAGCTAGTACTGGATGTGAGATACGTCCCATCCAGAGGGTGTGCTTTTGTGGATCTAGCCACCCCTCAGCTAGTAGACTTTATGCTTGATTTGCATAGTCGAAGACCAGATGTCTTCTTGAACATGAAAATGGAGCTGGGTAGGAGACCAGTCTCCTGTTCAATTGAGGATGATACAGAGAGAAGGCTGAATAGTCGGAATTGGGATGAAAAGCTTGGTAAGTCTTATGATGGTTCTCAATCTTATGGATGTCATCTTGCTTCAACAAGCTCTAGAAGGGTCGTACAAAGACGCAGTGGAAGCCATAATAATTACATGGAGGATTCTGACACAAGTGATGATTTTTTGAGGCAAAGTTCCCGAGCAAAAAAGCTGCGATCGGATCCAGAGAGAACCATCTATGCTGATAGACTTCCAGAGAGCACGTCAGAAGCCATGTTAAAAAGCATCTTTGAACGAGTTCTTTTGCAGAATTTGTCTCGAGAAGAGCTCGAAGCTTTTGGTGATGAGTTGATTACTGAAGTGAGATACATTCCTTCAAAGTATTGTGCCTTTATTGTATTCATTGCTGAAGAGCTTACCAAAGTGGTACTGAACTTATATAATCAGAATGAAGATGCTTTTGAGAGCATGCGCCTCAAGCCACACTTCCATTCGCGTATGGAGGATTTATACAAAGAGGATCTACATGATACAGTAGATGACACGCTTCATGCATCCTCATGCAGGCTGAGGCCATCAAATCTGGAAGTCGATGATAAACGGAAGATTGATTCATACAACTATCGTAATCAATCAGCAGTCCATCGTGCTATTACAGCGTCTGCATTCAAGGAAGTGAATAGGAGGAAATCAGTTTATGTTGATAGGATTCCTGAAGACCTTTCCGAGTACACAATGACCGATATGTTTGAGAAAGCATTTCGAAGCAAAAAGCACGGCTATGAAGGGTACATGGTGGTGCAGGTGGCATATTTCAGGGATAAATTTGATCCTACCAAGCTCTGTGCCTTTGTTGAACTGAAGACTGAGGAGGGAACACAGGATTTGGTAGATTTCTACAACGCGGATCCCGATGCATTCCAAGGTGTGCGTGTTCGACCTGGTTTCAAGTACAGTCGTCGAGAACACGAGGCACTCAAGAGAGGAAGGCACTGAGGTTCGAATTCATTGAAATTTGCATCAAAAGCCTCAACATATTTAGTTGTAAAGAAAGGGCTACTCTCTGAAGGGGAGAGTTTTTTCTCTGTTCATATTGGAAGCTATGGATGCAAGATCTGCAGCATTGACTGATCCTGCGATCTTTACTTCGATGTATTCTTTAGTTTCTTAAACTTTATGTCGTGATTTGCCATCGGCATCTTCTACATTTAGTGAAATTTATTTTTACTGTTCTCTCAGAAGGGTGCATTCCTTTGTTCCAGCAACAGGTGAAAAAACCCATTTTGTTCTGGTGTACTAGATGTATAGATCTAGTTAATGGAGTATATCATCGCATCATCTTTAATGTTATTGTACATTCACATGAACAAAAAACGCTTACAAAGAGCATCATCCTAAATGTTTTTGCTTAAAGAATTTCCCGTGTCGGTGCTAGATCCACTCTTGCTGGTCCATGAATCGAAACAATAAGATTAATACTCTTACGAATGCGCAAGTTAAAAATGCTCGTTACTACCAATACGACTCGGCATCAGGCAAAGCAAAAACTTGGGGGCTTAGCTTCTAGCTTGTGATGCAAACCATGAATATGCAATTACAATTTTGGAGAACACAATGTTCCCATGTAAAATGCACTTTTTGTCGTCAAATTTCGCATCAT
>JBBBWG010000748.1:11240-22993 GCA_037176905.1 Azolla pinnata
TGAATATGCAATTACAATTTTGGAGAACACAATGTTCCCATGTAAAATGCACTTTTTGTCGTCAAATTTCGCATCATTCACGCAAGTCATTCGCTCCACCATTTTTGCATTCGATCTGAAACAAAGGTTCGTGTTACACATCAAGCATAATAATCCCCTCCTATCTATATATACAATAGGAGGGGAATATCACATTTCATCTAGTTAATAGTACATAATTATTTCACCTAGTTGATAGTTACATCATTATGAGACGCATATATTCCATTATATCCAATGCTAGTTGTTGTTTTGGGCACGCAAGTCCCCCATCTTACCCAAAAGAAACTGTACATTTAAACATGTTACAAGCCAATGAATGTTCAATGTGCTCTAGTTTCCAATAAACACAAAGTAAGACCGAAAAAATTCAATCGATATCCGCATGGACATAATCGATGAACACAAAGTTCTTATCCAGATTGTTCAACAGATAAGCCAATGCTGCACTGACTACTGCACAGGCAGCTAGTATTACACGGGCATTTGTCTCCGGCGGTATTCCAACTCCAGCAGCAAATATAACGGTAGCACCAATCAAAATCTTCTGTAAAATCTGAAATGCTTCATGTGCTTTCTTGCAAGAAGAACAATTCAAGGTATGTTGCTCATACCGGTCCAGCATCTATATAAATAAAACACACGTTAGTGTATATTAACTCCCAATAGAAGGTAAAAACTCGAAAGCACAGATCTCATCTTCAAAAATAAAGAAATGTTAAAAAGGAGAGAAACCCCAGGAGTTACTCCGGGTGTGTACGATGTTTTAAGGGAATGGAAGATAAACCTCGTGATATATAAAAACTTTGATGTTTCCAGCTGTTTTTACTTTACTCTTGAAAATGGACAAAGAAAATAAAAAGAAATTCTTCAAACAAGAATTCCTTGAAAACAAGAGGCTTTTCATGACAAACTAAAAGTAACTAGAAATAAAAGACTAAAAAAGATGATAGAAGATTCTTGCTATCTATCTATTGTTTCAAGGTTCCCGACTCATAGAGGCTTTTTACCAGCCACCCCCCACAAGAAAATAGCCTTACCTGTCAATAACAAGGATGACAAGAGAATTCTCTGTATGGCTTTGATTGATGCATATGGTAGATTGCGCCATCTAATGCACACAATCTATTGAACCCAAACATTTTCCTGGTTGGCCACCAGAACCGCGTCATTCATTCACTTACAATATGATTCAAATTGAGGGAACTAAAGAAAGCTGTGAAGCTATGATAGTTCTTTGTCTATGTGTGGTTGTACGTGCTCTTTAGCATGTACAATAGATGCATTTATGTACAAGAGGATCTAATAATAAATCTATCTTCTGCCTGCAAAAGCAGTGCCTTTACATGGAACATCTCTGTACCCTAATCCGTTTCTTTCATTGCCCAAGTTTGGAAGTATCAATTCAGATCACTCGTATCAACTTTGAGAAAGATCAGGACTGATGTCATTAAGTTGGAATATTAATCACTGTAAGGCTCTACTTTTCGATTTCATGGGGTCATAATCATTAGATATTGGTTCAGGCCAAACTGAACAAATCTATGGAACACTGGATTTGCCAATTGTGCCACAAATGTGAGGTTTGAGTCAGGGTAATAGAATATAGCTGTTCAGTCATTAATCTAATTATATTTATTTTAGTTTGTTGCCTTAAAATAGAACATTTGAAGATGTAATGTTTCCCCATGCCTCAGGTCTCCTAAAAAGTATTTATAAATCTTTCTTTCTTTAGTAGAACATATGCTTCAGTTTTTGCCTCCCACAATTTTCATCTTCTATTTCATTTCTTCTTTCAATGCATAGTCAAAGTTATAATCTATATGATTTATCTTTCAAACAGTCGGTTGCCTGTCTTACTTCTGTCTCCACGATACATGTGCATTGTGGTGCCTTGGGTGCATCCAAAGAAAGGAAGGTTGAGAATAATTTGAAATGCTTTGGAAAGGAAATATAGAAGATAAAGCATAAGTTTATATGTTTTTTATGATAAAAACTGGATAAAAGAAGTCAGGAAAAGGGTGTATGTATATGCTATGTTTTGAAATTGAGAAATAAAAGCAAATGGAAGAATAAACAGAGCTCAGAAAAAGGGCATGAAAGAGGAAGTACATGTTCTGCCTTGAAAGAAGAAAAAAGTTAAAAGAAAAATAAAGTAAACCTGTCGCCTTGACAAGACTGTGGAAGGAAGTGGTCCAAGAGAGGTTCCTGGAGCCCAATCTGGCTCACCGCCTCCATGACGACGAAGCCAACTACGGAAAGCCAGGACTAATCGATCTGCTTGAGTAGGCGTGAATGTAAGCTTAGAGTACTGTTGGTTTATCTCTGCAGCATCACTTGTCGCCCCAGAAAGGATCTTCTCTTGGCCTTGGAGAACAATCATATCTCCATCATAAACCTTATTTGAAGTCCAATGCTCGTGCCACCGTGGGACCAACTGCATGTTTAAAGTGACTACACATTTGTTTTTTGAACCATTCATCAACAAATAGTGCAAGATAAAAATATATAAATCTGATTGCTATAATAATTTTTATTGCATAATTCAAGTATAATCAATTATGAGTACCTGCCACCAAGCTGGACCAGGCATTAAGAAACGGAAGAAGTTTCGTGCACTACAAACGATAGAGCGAGTTTTACCAGGGGCTAAAGGAACGTTAAATGAGCAAATCCAGACTTCCCATGTTTTCTTTCCAAAGAATGCATTGTCTACAGGTATCTCAATCCTGTTTCCAATCAATAAGAGCAATCAAACAGAGGAAGAGAATTACAATATGTAGAATGAGAGATGTCATGACGAATCTCCATTAAAAACATTTGATAAACATGCCCGTACAAAAGTAAATTGTAGACTGAACTAAACAAAACTGCTGCAACTGCTGCAATACAATGTATATACAAAAAGAAAAACAAGTTCAGCACAGCTTCAAAGGCATCTGCACAATCTCAACAAGCTTGTGAGAACCTTGCCCATATCTATAGGTTCTATCGGGGATCAGCACTGACATTTTGATCAATTACTTTTCTATTAAGTCATTATCCATCAGTATGAAGTGGAATGTCATGCACAAAACAAGGTAATCGTCATCATCCCATGGTCTTGTTTCATGTATTTACACTTAGCTACACCTCTACACAATGAATATGACATTGTTTTCCTGAACCATATCATGTAATAAGTATTTGAACTAATGAACTCGCCATCCCCAGAAGCTCAACACAACCAGCCCAAAACATTTCCTGGTTAAATAGCCCCACCCCCAATATGTGTGTATGTATGACTAACGGATGCAAACCAATATACTTGCCAAGAAAATGGGAAAATGAATCTAACTGGGAAAGGGTTTTCAAATATTTCGATGACTGTAAAGAACAATTTCATACCAGAAAACAAATTCCTATTGCGGTTTATGACTGCATGGATTCTGAAGGAGAGTGTGACTCTAAAACGATCCAGACATCACTGACCTTTGGCGTGTAAGTATGGTAAGAAATAGTATCATACAAAACAACTCTGACAATAAGTAGAAGGTTTTAACGAAAATATAAAATGGCAGTGGCATGTCAGTCATCCAAGCAGATGCAGTCAGGATGTATTTAATAAATTGCATGAACAGATAATTGCCTTGGCATACGTTTAGTTAAATGTGGAAACAAGCCTTGCATTTGAAGAAACACAAACAAGTATCTAACAAAGTGAAAGATATCCATGATGATTCCCATCTTACAATTAGAGTATCATGATCTTTCAAAGAAAGAAAGGAGCGAATCTATAGGACCTCTCATTTATCATGAGATGTGGTCCACACACATAATCCTCTTTATAAGATTAATCTTGAAGGATAAAATAAGAAACACAAAGAGAGTTTAATGCATTATTTTATATCACGCTTACTTGTTAATAACATAACAAGGGGCAATAAACTTTGCACTGATTTTTGGTGTGTCTGTATTTGAACCTTCATATCCCCATACACCAGATGCTTCTAGTTTGAATGGTAGAGACTTGGCTCTATCTCTTCGACCAGTAACCTGGAAAAAAAGGGCATTATGGGTTTTCTTTCTCCTATTTTGAGGACCTCACAAAACTTTGACATATATTTACCTTATGGTGCGCAAAATTGATATGAGAAGGGTCTGAAACATTCTCCATCAAAGTATCATATCCATAAAATAAATCCCTTTGAATTGTCACAGTTGAGTAATTCTTGTGATCATCAAATATTGAAGGTAGCCTGCCATGAATTGCCAGAAGAGAAAGAACTGATCTTTATCAAGGTGATGACTATGAAAGCATCAAGGATAATATTTTATTGAACATACATACTTTGGAGGCTCAGTTTTGTAAGCCTTTTCCCATCCCTTTGCATCAGGCCACACAAAAAGCATGCCTTGGGAAACTAATGTAGGAAATGATTGAACACATGCTCGTGGTGAGAACACTGCTCGTGCTTCAGGGCCTTCTGGAGAAGCTTGTGGAATGGTACCACATGATCCATCAGGCTTAAATGACCAGCCATGGTAAGAGCATTGCAACCATCCCATTTCATCTATCCTCCCTTCCTGAACAAGATCATGGATAATATATGAGCATTACTAGGCACATTCATTATTCATTATTTATGTTTTCACTAAAATGAGGCAATCATCTGATTCTAGTTAGTACAAAGAGGAAACTAATCTGTTTCTACTCTTAGAAACATTCTCCTTCCTGAGCAAGATCATGGATAAGATATGAGCATGCTGGACACATGCATTAGTATAGATTCAAGCAAAGAACTCGTTGACATGTTGTTTTCAACAAAATGACGCAGTTAGAAGTTTCAAGGAAGAAGTAGAACGGGGAAAAGTTCTCTTTCTACACTTTCAAATATTCTTTCTTCCTGAGCAAGAACGTGTATAACTTACAAACATCACTAGACAACGCATTAGTATATATTTCAAATAGTTAACTTTCTTGATGTTGCTGTTTTGAACAAAATGACACATTCAATGAAGACATGGAAAGCTGAAACAGATCTCACTCAACTCTTCAGAAAATTATTTCCCCCCGGATGCAAATATCTTTCTATTTTCCAATCTCATAAAAAGTCATTTCGATCTATTGTCTAATGAGAGAAAATTGTTGTTTTGAACTACTTTTCATCACTGATTTACTTTAATTGAGATGATCCATCTCTCTGATCTCGCCCTATGTTCTATAATGTGACGAGAGAAAATTTGTTACTTTTTTAACACTTTACCATTACTGATTCAGTCCTATTGGTGCGATAATCTTCATGGAACCACGTTCCCTTGTTCCGTGACTACCTCTCAAGATCACATCATAGCACACTCACGACCAGTGTGCCATCGGGAGTGATTCATATATGTTAAATGGCATCTACTTAAGCATACGGTATATGGTATGTGGCAGAAGATCTATTGTATACACGTGCCTATCGCCATAAGTGCAGAAGTAGAGATACGGCATTCAGATATGCCTACCTACTCACGGACATGTATACGCCATTCATGCATAACTAAGGTATGAGAAATTGAGGAGAGATGTTACGCTAAGCGGAGCGAGTCTATGAGGACATTTATCAAGGAAAGCTTTCCATTCACCCTCTTGATCACGCCATAGGACGAGCTCGATCCCGAGGAGCTGAATCGGGATCGGTTTCCGAGTTTCCATGTCTTCGATGAGGGAGACGGGGTACCAATGGTCCTTCCACACGAACTTCTCGGCGCCTTCTTCTCCGACGACGTCGTCGGAAGTGGAGGCCCAGTCGCTGGTGAGCGCGCTCTTGTCTTCGGTCCCTAACCCTCCGGTGGACGGGGGAGAGGCGACGTTGGCGAGGACAAGGGCGGGGCGTTTGCGGCGGGATCCGTGGGATCGCTTGGCGGCGGCGCTGGAGGAGGCGATGGAGGGGCAAGGCGAGGCGAAGGGATGCGTCGGAGAAGCGGAGAGGAGCAGCTTCGGCAAAGAAGGAGTGTGCAGGAAGCAACGAGATCCCATGGCGACGACGACGACGACGAAGAAGAAGAAGACGACGAAGAAGAAGAAGAAAGAATGAATGAAAGAAAGAAGAAGAAGAAGAAGAAGAAAGAAAGAAAGAAAGAAAAAAGAAGAAGGAAATTGTGAAAGAAATATCATAAGTTACATTCAGAAACTGCAAATTAAAGGCCTAAATCTTAACCCCAGTTAATCCCGCTGGTATTTTTTATTTTATTTCCTGATCATTTTTGGAATCTAATCGGACCGATTTAACGCGTTAATCCGGCGCCGATCGAGCAATCGAGCGTCGGCCGAATCAGTGTCGATTCGATGTGTTGCACGAGCTCGTTGTTCCGATCGATTCGGAGTTGATCGATGAATTGCGTATTAATTCGTAATTTCTTGTTGCGATAGGCGTCAAAATGCAATTTATAATTTTGTTTTTGAATCTAACTGATCGATTGGCGCGTTAATCTGGTGCTAATCGAGCAGCCGAGTGTCGACCGAATTAGTCGGTTCGATGTTTTACTCGAGCTTGTCGTTGATTGATTCGGAGTTCATCCATGATTTGCGCATTAGTTCGTAACTTCTCGTTGCTGTAGGGTTTAAAATGCAACTTACAATTCTGTTATGCATTGTTTTGGTTCAATTGTAAAATAAAATATTGCATTTATACTATTCTAGCAAGCCTTGATTGTATGTATAAGCTCGCCCCAAATTCCTTTTATAGCTTCTGTATGTGGCTCTAATACATTTTCAAATGTTTTCTTACACCTAGCCTTCTAGATACATTAGAGTGTGATTCTACATATTATCTCTCATCAAACATCTATGTTATACATGCTTGCTAATGCTTGTTTTATATTTTCACGCATTCCCTTATCTGATGGGATTCCCATTACAATGGGCTCTACTAGGTTCCATGCGTACTCGGGCTTCTTCTGGACCGAGGAGCAGAAAAACTCTCCTTCCTTTTGACTTTTGCTCGGCTAGTTGCAAAACGAAGGCTCCATCTCGGGCCTCTCCTTATCTGCTAGTTGCTTCAATGACATGGGATCCTTTCTCTCCTTCAGATCGCCGTGATTGGAACGGGGCCTCCTTCAGCAGAGTAGAGATGCAAGGAATCCAGAGATCGAAGCATCGAAAAAAAAGACAAAACGCGGAAGATCGATTGAGTTCCAACGATTAGAAAAAAACAAATCACCATCTACACCTGAAACGCTCGGTAGATTTTGCCATGCCAAGAAGGGCTGATAGTTTCCAATAGTTTGTATGTGGGGGACTATGTGTGTATGCACGTATGCATGTATGTATGTATGTATGCATGCATGTGGGTGGGTGTGTGTGTGTGTATGTGGATGTATGTGTGCATTGCGTGTGCGTGTGATTGGATGCATGCACGCACACATACATACATGCACATGTGCATGCATGTATGCACGTATGCATGCATGTGTGTGTGTATGTATGCATGCATGTGGGTGGGTGTGTGTGTGTATGTGGATGTATGTGTGCATTGCGTGCACGCACACATACATACATGTGTGTGTATGTGGATGTATGTGTGCATTGCGTGCACGCACACATACATACATGTGTGTGTATGTGGATGTATGGATTGGATGCATGCACGCACACATACATACATGCACATGTGCATGCATGTATGCATGTGGGTGTGCGTGTATGTATGTATGTGGTGCGCGTGTATGCATGTATGTGGATGTGTGTGCGCGCGCGCGTGTGACTGGACGCACGCACGCATGCATACATACATGCACATGTGTGTGTATGCATGCATGTGAATGTATGTGTGTGTGCGTGTGACTGGATGCATGCATGCATACATGCGCGCACGCACGCGCCCATACATACATGCACATGTGTGTGTATGCATGCATGTGAATGTATGTGTGTGCGCGTGTGACTGGATGCATGCATGCATACATGCGCGCACGCACGCGCGCATACATACATGCACATGTGTGTGCATGTATGCATGTGAATGTATGTGTGTGCGCGTGTGACTGGATGCATGCATGCATACATGCGCGCGCACGCACGCCTACATACATGTACATGTGTGTGTATGTGTGTATGCATGTAAGTGTGGCTTGTATGTGTGTGTGTGTGCATGCATACATGCATGCATGCCAAAACGCAGAAGAGAGAGGAAAATGCAAAACGCAGAAGAGAGAGGAAAATGCAAAACGCAGTAGAGAGAGGAAAAAATGCCAAAACGCTGAAGGGAGAGGAAAATGCCAAAACGCTGAAGAAAGAGGAAAACGCAAAAGAGCGGAAGAGAGAGGAAAATGCAAAAACGCAGAAGGGAGAGGAAAATGCAAAACGTGGAAGAGAGAGGAAAATGCCAAAACGCTGAAGAGAGAGGAAAATGCAAAAACGCAGAAGAGAGAGGAAAACGCAAAAGAGCGGAAGAGAGAGGAAAATGCAAAAACGCAGAAGAGGAGAGGGAAATGCAGGGGAAGGAAGAACGCAGGCGAAGCTCATCTCCGCCACCCCGATCTAATCTATAAGAAGCAGAAGCAGAAGCAGAAACAGAAGCGAGAAGCGAGAAGCGAGAAGCGAGAAGCGAGAAGCGAGAAGCGAGAAGCGAGAAGCGAGAAGCGAGAAGCGAGAAGCAGAAAGAAAGAAGCAGAAGGGGAGACGGCGAGTAGTGGGCGAGCTTCGATCGATCCCGCAGCTTTTTTGCAGGGATTGATTCCGAATTGCAGCGTGCGCCGTCGACGGATCATCATTCCACGTCGAGCAAGGTTCGGATCAGAGCTCCTGCAGAAGCCGCTGAGATCGAGTAGTGCCGCGCTTCGCTTCGCTCGGTAGGATCGGGATCGGAATCGATCTCCGAATCTAGCGCGGATGATGATTCAGACGAGGAGCGCCGATGGGGGCGTGGTGATGGTGGGGGGACCGGGCATGGCCATGGCGAGCTGGAGCACGTCGAGCTACGCCGCCAGGAAGCGCAGTAGAAGCGGCGAGGAGGACGATGATCTGCAGATCATCAGCGCAGCGAAAACCTGCAGCGGCGATGGCGGCAAAGCAAGCAGCAGCAGCAGCAGCAAGAGCGTGGTGTTCGTGGGGAACATTCCCTGGGACGCGAGCGAGGAGGAGGTGATGAGAGAGTGCGCCGTGTTCGGGCGCGTCGTGAGCTTCAAGCTAGTGCGGGAGCATCATCAGCATCAGGATCGTCATCAGCGTGGAGCTCCTGGCGATGGCGATGGCGATGGCGATGGCGGCTTCGCGCTGTACAGATCATCAGCGCCGCACAGGGGCTTCGGATTCATGGAGTTCGCAGACGAGGAGACGGCGCTGTCCGCGATCCGCAACCAGAAGGGCCTCCTCTGCAGGCGACGCCAGCTCACGGTGGCGCTTCCCCGCAGTCATCGCCATCGCCATGATTCTTCTTCTTCTCCTCCTCCTCCTTCTTCTTCTCCTTCTTCTCCTTCTTCTTCTTCTTCTGCTCCTTCTTCTTCTTCTGCTGCTCCTTCTGCTTCTTCTTCTTCTTCTTCTTCTTCTTCTTCTGCTTCTTCTGCCCCTGGATCTTCTTCCTATGCTTCGCCGCCCAGCTTGACTAGTACTGCTGCTGATCCTGCTCCTATTCAGCTTCTTCCTCCTCAGATTCTTCTTCGCCCTGAGCCCTGCATTGCTGCGAACAGGATCGAGCTCGTGAGCCCAGCTGCTAATTATCAGCAGCAGCTGCGATTACAGCTTCGTGGATCCATGGAATCCGATCTCCTCGAGCTTCTCCGTTTGCTGCAGGCTGGCATCCGCCCCCGAGAGCAATTAATGCGCCGTGATTCCTGATGATCAGCGGCTTCTTGAAGCTCGCGGATTAGAGGATTGATTACATGACTGTGCTTAGTGGCATCGCGCTGCCTAATTGTCTTTGTAATCCACCCGAACTGCTGTTGCTAATCGTGAATGGAGCCCTGCTAATTGGCAAATTTAATCGTTGGCATCCGAGCTAATCCGGATTCGTTCGCTAATCATCTCCCTGTTACATTCTTTGCTTCGTGATTAATCGCCTTGATCCAGATTGTTCGATGATCCCCGCATGATTACAAGGCCTTCGTATCCTCCGATGATGGTAATAATTAATCCGCCGATCGATCGATCGATGTTGGGCAGCTCCTAATCTGCTCTCTGCTTTTCGTGGACGCTCTCGTCCGTTCAGCTGCTTATGATTCGATCGCCCGTGGTCGTTAATACGTTCGCTTTCGTGGCTAACACGGAAGCATCTCGCGATCGAAACATTCCACCGATCGTGCATAGGAAGCACTCGTTTTAATGGCACGTCCCGAGAAGATCACATCACACGTGGAGTCTGCACGAATCGGCTTCTTCGAATCCGTTCGTGGCCATTTATACGTCGTTGCAAACACTGCGATCGACAAAGTCAGGATGCACTCCTTGCTTCTCGATTGATTCATCAACGACTGCACTTCCTCGATTAACTTCACGTTTCTACGTCAACATTGGGACGAATAAATAGTTCACGAGCTAGTTAATCCGCCGTTGAACGATCATCGTAACAACTGTTTGCTACCCCGCTAGAAGAGAAGAGCCTCGATCCTAATTTGGTCCATTAATGTCTTCATAATTAGTAGTTAAGCACGCTGGAAGTCTAGAGCTCTTTTGCCTCGTGGACTAAGCTCTGACCATTTCCTTAATTACTCCCAAATGTCTAGTCATCATTAAATAAATAGTTTTGTTTGAAATAAAATATATAGAACAACTACTGTAACAATGGTTTGCTTACCCTCACAAAGAGAAGAAGCTCAATCCTAATCCGGCCCACTAGTCTCTTCGTAATCAGTAGTTAAGCACGTTGGAAGTTTAGAGCTTTGGCCGCTCACGGCATAATTAAGCTCTTAACAATTTTCTTAATTACTCCTTGATGTCTGGTAATCATTGAACAAATAGTTCTGTTTTAAAATAATATACAGAACAACCGCTACAACGATGGTTTGCTTACCCTCGTAAAGAGAAGAAGCTCGATCCTAATCCGGCCCCACTAATCTCTTCATAATCAGCAGTTACAAGCACACCAGAAGTTTAGTGTTCAGGCCTCTCATGGATTAAAATTAAGTTCTAATCATTTCCTTAATTACTCCCTAATCTCTGGCGACAATTAATTTTAAAAAGTTTATTTTTTTAAATAAGAAATGGTACATGAACACCACCATCTTCGTCGCCGTCGTCTGTTCTTTCTTCGTCTGTTCTTCTTTCCGCCATAGCTCGCGAGGTCGCTCTGCAGAGAGCGAGAGAGATCGAGAGAGAGAGAGATCGAGAAGGAGATCTCTGCGGGCCATGGAACCTTCATCCAACAGCAGTAGCAAGCGGCGGAGCTCTCTCCCCAAAACACCTCAGCAACCACCGCACCAGCGATCCATCGTCTCCTTCTTCACCCCCCGATCGTTGTCGTCTTCTCCGTTCCCTTCCTCATCGGCTTCTTCTCCACCGGCCCTTCCATCTCCCTCGCTCCCCTCTTCGCAGACAAAGAAGCCGCTTCTCCTCGTTGCGTCGTCGTCTTCTTCCCCCGCACCGGCGTCTCTAAGACCTACGAAGTCGCTGGCCAAGAAGAAGAAGAAGAAGAAGAAGAAGAAGAAGAGTGTCGGAGAAGGTGAGCACGCAGAAGAAGAAGAAGAAGAAGAAGAAGAAGAAGAAGAAGAAAGGGAGGAGAATGGGGAAAATGAAGCTACGGCGACACCCAGTA
>JBBBWG010000748.1:23093-33599 GCA_037176905.1 Azolla pinnata
AGAAGAAGAAGAAGAAGAAGAAGAAGAAGAAGAAAGGGAGGAGAATGGGGAAAATGAAGCTACGGCGACACCCAGTAGACAGACGAAGGAACCTCTTGTTGTCGGTGCTTCCTCTTTATCCTCTGCTCGTCGACAGAAAAGACTCTCAACATCACAGCAGAGGATTGGAGGAGGAGAAGAAGGAAATGAAGGCATGGAAACTCCTGGAAAACACGGCTTTTCCGATCCCATGGCTTTGATAGGGAAAAAGCTCAGAGTTTACTGGCCTCTTGATGATGCGTGGTATAACGGTTGCGTGAAGGGATACGAGGATCCTCCATTTCATCGGATTTTGTATGATGACGGTGAAGAAGAATCACTCTGCTTGCAGAAAGAGAAGATTGAATGGTTGCCCTCTAGCGCGAAGAAGGTTGAGAGCAGAAGGAAGCTCAGAAGATTGAGCTTTATCAATAAATCTTTCGTGACAGACAAGGAGAAGGATTCTCTGTCCGCTTCAGAATCTGATGAAGAGTTTTCAGGGGCAAAGAGAACCAGGAAAATTCCCAGAAAATCCAATGGAGGCGAGAAAAACATCTGTAATGGTGATGATGAAATGGAAGATAAAGATGTAATTACTCAAGAACAGGCAGAGGATACAGTGCTCTGTTCCAAAGATAGGAAAGAGCATAAAAAGTATTGCGATGATGTCCAGATGGAGGATACTGGTAGTCTTCATGATGATAAGAAGAACGGCAAAAGGCTTCAAAATAACAGGATGGAGGGCATGAACGGCAAGGATGATGGCATTTCTAGTGAGAGTGGAGACAATGACGATGATGACAGTGATGATGATGACGCTGAGTGGATAGCAAACGACGAAGCAAGTTCAGAAGAGGATGTGGAAGAAGAAATGGAAGAAGAAGAGGAAGTAGCAGAAGCCTCAGATGTCGATGACGATGCCATAGTCTCTAGACCTACAAAATCTAGAAGAAAAACCAAAAAGCACCGTTTTTCAAGCCAAAAGAGTACAAATCTGAGACCTACGCAAAATGCACAAAATTCTTCTGCCAAAATCTTGACCCAGAACGTCACAGGTTCAAGTTCTGTAGCGAAAAGAACTACGAGTGAGCAATCTGCTCCAAGGGGAACCGCCTACGATTGCTCTATAGCAGAACCCATCGACAAGATGCAGGAACAAGGAGGAGAGGGATGCTCAGGTATTTAATACATTCACATCACATTTGTCAGATATTGATGAGATTTCAGGCATGTCTTTTACTTGGAAGCCCAGGTAGATTGTGGTATTTCTGTTTTGTATGGAAGAGCTGGGAATGTCTATGGGATACAGTTTCTGTTCGTATTTTTTGCTTTATTAGGTCCATTTTCCAAGAGTTTTGGAAACCAAATATCTGCGAATCATGTTGGAGGGACAGCATTTAGATCATTATGAAGTCAAGAAATGTGTTTGACCTTAACTTCAGTTATTTAACACATTCATGTTACTTTCGATAGATTATTATGAGATCAATCCATCTGTTTACTGGAGAAACAAGAGTTGATACTACCTTATGACAGGTTTCATTTTTGGTTTATAGAAGCAACCATTTTGTACTCGTAATTGTCATAGTTCTCTCCTTTAATTGAACTCGAGAAATTTAATTAACCTTTTATGAAATAGCGTTTTCTCAGTAACTAGAGTGCCAAGCATGTGACTTGGCAACTATTACATGTGTTTGATATCAAAAAATCCTAGAAACTTCATCAAGTACAGGAGAGGATTTTAGGTCATAGTATGTTTATGATACATGTGTAATCTGTGGACTGAGAAGGACGCATTTCTGGGTAGATGCAAACGGTCATTATTTTTCACGAAATCTAATGCTTCACGTTAGGTATTACTTATACAACTCGAAGAACAAAACATATACAGACTCCTCTAGAAGACCATAATGGGAACCTGCAATAAAAGGAAGTAGAAGATGAGGAATCTGAGTCAAGAATAGAAAACCAAGAAGCAGGGTTGTTGTAACATTAATTGTATATGTTTCCCATTAAGCTAATAAAAATGACATTGGAAAGTAGAATCTCACACATCACCTCTAAACACGTCATAGAAATCAGGGGGGAAATCATTGTTGTCATACATCATATTTGTATGGAAGAGACTAGCTACCCTCTTTTTCCTTTATGCATGATTCTGCTGTCCTGCATTGTAATGATTCCTCAAGTCACTCTGTAGAATTTCACAAATCACCTGTAAACAAGTCAAAGAACCTGATAGGTTGTATAATTACGAATTCATAAAATGTGGAAACCAAAAGATAATTGGCTCTTGGAAATGGGAGTCCATTTGTCATCAACTGAAATTTGGCATATTTTTGTTCTTTTTCTAATTGTAGGATTGGCTGGAGATGTCACTGTTCGTCTTGTTGGAGAAGCATCAGAAAGATTTGCTCATCGAACAGCTGAAAAATTCAAGTTTCTGGAGAAGTATGCTGGTGAAGTGGTTGTTTTGGCCCTGTTCATACTATTTTCGAAGTTATTTTAAATGTTCATGTCTTTTTGGTCTCTGTGCAGTAGGAAAGATGCATCTGGTAGAAGACCAAGTGATCCAGAGTATGATCCTCGAACAGTCTATCTACCAGCAGACTTTTTAAAGGGACTTTCAGGGTGCCAGGTATGTAGGCCAATAGTATTTTCAGTAGCACTGTGTTTTTACATCTAATGTTCCATTGGGATTACCCCCACAGAAACAATGGTGGGAATTCAAGTCAAAGAACATGGACAAGGTGCTGCTTTTCAAGGTTAGTTTGGAAGAAATGGAAATGGCTCCAAAAGTGCTATCTATTTATTTTACCTGTTTCATGAGAGCGAGTGCTTATTTTCGTTAGATGGGAAAATTCTACGAGCTGTTTGAGATGGATGCGCATGTTGGAGCTCAACACCTTGATTTGCAGTATATGAAGGTGTGTATGATCTCATGTATGTAGCATGAACTGCAGATGATGACTAACACATCCAAACCAAAATATTTTTGGAAACCAGTTATAAGAAATATATCATGTCATGTAGAATCTTTCAAATATTTTATTTGGCATTTGAAATTGTTCTTTTCCGTTCTGATTTCCAGGAGATTTAGTACTAATATAGGTTTCTCCAATGATGTTAACTACAGAAGAATCCCTTTTCTTGTTGGATTGATACACAAATCAGATTAATCAGATTGTCGTCGTTTTTATTATACAAAATTTGGTATTTTCACCATTTTACTGTTTCTGCTGTATGTTTCTGATCTTCCTATTCGTTTAGAGGATTTTCACTTTATTGTTGCTGCATTTGTTGTTTGGAGGAAATGCATTGGAGTCTATGTGTGCATCCCCAAGTATCCTTGGGCAGTCTAATTGTAATATTACTGTGTTGATGCCATCTTTAATGATTCTCAGTTTGCATTGTTCAAGCTGAAAATTTTGAATTTGCTGACTATAACGAGAATCATGGGTTCCTTTTGCTTATTAGGGTGATCAACCTCACTGTGGGTTTCCTGAAAAGAATTTTGAAGAGAATGCTGGCAAACTGGCTCGACTGGTAATATACTATTGATGAACTCTCAACAGTTCTTTTACTATCCTGGAATTAGTTTATGAAAGCTTATAAATTAGGTCATTTCCAGGGCTTTCGCATTTTAGTTGTGGAGCAAGTTGAAACCCCCGAACAGAGAGAACAGCGCAACATGAAGCTAGGCACAAAAGACAAGGTATACAATAATTTGTGACTTGAAATTTCTAGTAGAAATATTAATGCTTCTGATACTTGCATCTCCTATAAATAGCTCTGGCATTTGCATTCTAGGTTGTCAAGCGGGATATATGTGCAGTTATTACAAAAGGAACAATCACTGATGGAGAGATGCTCATATCTGCTCCTGATGCAGCATATCTTATGACTATATATGAAATATTGGATAAAGAAAGTTCAGATGCTACAACTATAGGATTGTGCTTTCTTGATGCTGCAACAAGTCGCTTTATAATAGGCCAAGTAATTCTACCTACGATGATGTTGCAATTGGTTTTCTTTTGCAATGATTCAAGTACTGTGGCCCTTTGATAAATCGTGTCTGATGTGGTATATTTCAGCTTGTAGATGACGAGGCAAGGTCACGATTGCGATTGATACTCTCCGAGCTAAGGCCTGTTGAGCTTGTGCAACCACGTGGCTTGCTTTCTGGTGAAACAGAGAGAGCACTGAAGGAGCAGACAAGAAATGCATTGGTCACAAAGCTCACTCCTGGCTTGGAATTCTGGGATTCTGAGAGGACAATTCACGAAACAATTTCTTTCTTTAAAGAAAATACTAAAGGAACAAACAAAAACTCAGATGATAGAATTCAGAGCATAAATGAGGGATCTGGATCAGTAGTCTTACCAGATTTCCTAAGGTCTCTATTTGATGCATCACATGATGGAGAAGCGGCAATTTGTGCACTAGGAGGTTGCATCTTCTACTTAAAGCAGGCCTTGCTAGATCAACGATTACTCAATTCGGGCCGATTTGAACTCCTTCCTGGGTCAGATAAATTCCTGGAAATACTAACAGGAGATAATACATGCTTTAGCACTGGTGACCTATTTGCAGACAAATCAGAGCCTTTTATGCTACTTGATAGCTCAGCTCTAGAAAATCTTGAGATATTGGAGAATAATCACAATGGTGGTATATCAGGGTAAGTCAATTGTGCAGGTCATGACCCATGCATTTAACTTGATTATTAAGATTGCAGGTGCTTTTCTATAGATCAAACCATGGAAATCTTTCTACCAACTTTTCAACAAAACATATTCAAATTTATAATACAGCCAAAACGCTTTATTGCACGTTTCATGACACTTATATGACATGTCTATCGTTGCAAACTGCATAAATACTATATTGGGGTGTAGCAAGTGAGATCTGTGATGCAATTTTCTTTAACACTACGTTGAAAGCTCTTTTTAATGATCTGCAGAACTCTTTTAGCACAACTAGATCATTGTGTTACAGCATTTGGACGCCGTCTGCTAAAGCAGTGGATTGTTCGTCCTTTACTTAGGCCTGATTCCATTCAGGATAGGCAGCATGCAATTGAAGACATCAAGGTATGCGAGTTCATAATACCGAATTACTCAATGAATGACAATACTGAATTACTAAACGAATTTCTTTTGTGCTTAAAAGTAGATTGGTATCTTGAGCATTTTTATCTCGTTTGGTACTTTGGGACATGAACTGTTATTATGTGGTTTGTTTTTCTTGACTATGATAGTGCTAAAATGATTTTATTATAAACGTGTGCAATAAGATCTCCTTCAGCTTCTAAGTTAGCACTGATGGCATAGGAGGGAGATCTTATGGAGTGAAACAGGAGATTGAGGATTTTTATAGTATAGGTTCTTCAAAGATTTGCTTCCTACAAATGGTTACCGTTGTTTGGGGATGGACATCTTTTCTGTTTATCAACTATATGTTGGTACTATGGCACTTCTCAAGGTTCTACATAAGCTGATCACGTCTGCTACACTTGCACACTGCACACCATAGAATATCGATCAGCTCTTTTGTTATTCTGTGACTATTTTCAATGGATTAGTTTTGAGGAAATAATATACAATGTGATACTGTAATACCATATTATTCTCTAATTTATGATTTCGTGCCATGATATTCCACCTCCAAGAACATTTGAGTGGCTCGTTATAGCACATGTGTTGTAAATCTGCACTATTACGATGGTGGTGGCATCAATCCAAAATGGTCGGGATAAGCCTTTTGTACTTGTAAATGCCAGATTTATGATCATTTGCAATGACTTTACATCAAAGGGGATTTGAGTTGAGATGATAACTATTGAATGGCTATACAATGCATGAGTTGCGAATCTGCACTTATACCTGTGTAATTAATCAATCTACCATAGTTGAAGCTAATTCTTGAGACATAAATACCTGTGATCCTTATTACTTATGTAAATTTGTGATTACAAACAGAGTTGTGATGAAAGATTTTGAATGGCTTCGTTTTCTCCTTTGAGAATGTTCTGGGTTGCATTTTTCTTTGATTCTTATCTTGATTGTTGTTTATTTCCTGAAGGGAATTGCAGCTGATGGGGTATCTCAGTTCAGGAAAGATCTTCTTAAACTTCCAGACATGGAGCGATTGGTTGTGCGTCTTAAAGCTTGCAAGTGCATTTCTAACCTGTGACTTTTGCAGTTAGGGTGTGGTTGTAAATGATTTTATTGTATTGATGAATCGAGTTTTCATGGCTAATTCTCTGGTGCTTTCAGCATGTAACTGATCAAGCGGAGACTTATTTTATTTTCTTTCAGTGAAAAAAGTGGCAGAAATGCTCTTGGAGTTGTATTATATGAAGATGCAGCCAAAAAATTGTTGAAAGAATTTCTAGGTGCTCTGAATGGATTTCAGAAAATCACTCAGATTTTATCATCATTTTCTTCTATTTCAAGCCAGTTTCAGTCACAGAGATTACGGGCATTACTATCTTCAGGTAGGTGATGCATTAGGAGTTTGAAAATAAGAAAAGCATGTTGTCTGAAAAATAGCTTTGTTGTCATTATGTGTTGCCAGGAGAGGGCATGCCAAATATTGCTCCTGCTCTAAAATATTTCGAAGATGCATTTGACTGGTCTGATGCTGAAAAAACTGGTCGCATAACACCACATGAAGGTGTTGATTCAGATTTTGATGTGGGATCTGTAAATATCATAACAATTAAGAGGAAGTTAGAGGCATATTTAAAAGAGCAACAAGAATATTTCAAAAATCAATCTGTAAGAGCCTTTTCCATGCCCATGAAAGCTGGAGCTTGCCTTATTGTTATCCCAGAGATTCTTAAAAGATGAGTGTGTCTGTAATCAAGTTTCTCTTTTCCATGCTGACATGTATTTTTTGTCTGAGATTTCTCTTGCTGTTTTTCTCTGGTATCTCTGTTTTGCTTATTATGCTCATCTGTAGTCTCCTATTCAGACTTTTGTATGTCCTATCTTCCTAGCTGTAATTCCTTGTCTCATGCATTATTGTACCTGTTAATTTCCAGGTCACCTTTGTTACAGTCGGGAAAGATCGATACCAGTTGGAAATTCCAGAATCTGTGCAGAAAAAGGTGCCAAGTGATTATGAAGTGATGTCTTCACGGAAGGTATACACTTTGGGTCAGCTTTATTGTCTTTCAAACCAGATTTCAGTTATCTGATTGTATATACATTTACTAGGCTCAGTTTCTTGGGGATAATTATATGAACTGTGCTTCTGCGTGGTATATAATGGGTTTGAGGGTAGCTTGCAGAAAAATATTATAGGCTGTCAAGGCTATGAGTGCAACCAGAAATGAAGGCAGACTTATTCTTAGATTTACCATTACCTTTGTCAGTACTGAACAATACAGTAATCTGACTGGGATCGCTTTTTTCATGAAAGTGCTCCCCTTGTAATAGCAGTGGGGTTCTGATGTCTATCTTAAGCCAACGTGTGTCTGTAGGGAACCTTTCTGTTTGCTGCTCTAAAGGATGGCCTCTCTAATTCCCCTAATGTTATCTGTAAGTGACAGTTGGATGTATTCATTCAGGGTTTCAAAAGATACCTGACACAACCGGTGAAGGAATTGGTTCAGGAACTAGCTGCTGAAGAAGATCGGAAAGAAGCAGCCCTTAGGAATATTTTGCATGGTTTATTGGCACGCTTCTGTGAAAACTACGCCTCTTGGTTATTTATTGTCCGTTTGATTGCAGGTGATTTTTTTTCTTAATTATCTTTTGGTAAAAACTGTAAAGTACGCTTGAGTTTTCCAAAATTGGTCAACCTCCCAAACAAATTGACCATTTGATTGCTTATACAGTACATATTGTTGCTTGTTTGGTGGTTGACTAAAGCCCTTGATAAAATAAGAAACTCAAAGCGTATGTTTAGAAATAATGAATAACTCAGGTATTTCAGATTATTTCTGTCTTTGATAGATCTACTATTAAAACTGGTGGTTCTCATGTGTTCTGTTTCTGTAGAACTTGATGCCCTTATTAGTCTTTCAATAGCAAGCAGCTGTATACTGGGCATGACTTGCAAACCGATAATTAGCTGCAATTCTCGTAAATCAGCCCCATTGATTGTAGCAAAAGGGTTAAGGCATCCAATCCTTGAAAACAGCCTCGAAGGTGGTCAATGTTTTGTTCCAAATGATATCAACCTAGGGGGTGAAAATCATGCATCATTCATGCTCTTGACTGGACCAAATATGGGTGGGAAGTCCACACTACTTCGTCAAGTTTGTTTGGCAGTCATCTTAGCCCAGGTACAACTCTGACGATGCAAAATTTAGTTTGCAACTCATAGCCTTGTCTGTTAACATTGAAATACGTGAAAATAGCTTTTGACCTGCAAGTGGGTTGCTGAATGCAGGTAGGGGCTGATGTTCCCGCTAGTGAGTTTCATTTTTCTCCTGTTGATCGTGTTTTTGTGCGCATGGGTGCAAGAGATCATATAATGTCTGCCCAAAGTACATTCCTTGTTGAGCTTCTTGAAACAGCCTCTATGTTGGTATGTTTTGCTCCATTTTCTAAACATAAAAATATGTTGTGCAGTACATGGTTTTACTGATTAAAGTTAATTTTGGATACTTTACACTAGACCTGTGCCACAAAAAACTCATTGGTAGCTTTGGATGAGCTTGGAAGAGGTACCGCAACATCTGATGGGCAAGCCATTGCGTAAGTTAGCTTGAATTATCCTTTTTTTATTGTGATAAACTATTACTTTTATCCTATTGGAAGTTCAGCATTTATTTCAAGATGTATTTCTTTTTCAGGCATGCTGTACTAGAGCATCTTGCAAATAATGCACGTTGTCTAGGATTGTTTTCAACACACTATCATCGCCTAGCAGCTGACCATGCAAATGACCCATTGGTGATTCTCTTGTTTTATGATTTTTTCGCATACGTTTCAGCAATCTGTGTAAGTCTTGCTATCCTCGATGTTGCATGATGTTTAAGGATATGAGTGATAAGCTTATCGTGCAGAAATGTCAAGAATACTGTTGATAGAGGCGTATTCTTAGAAGAAAAAATATTATTAAACTCTGAAGCATCACTTGGAAATCTAATTTAAGATGTATCTAGATTAACCATAATCCAAAATTAAAGGTTTCCTTGCATGAAGTTCTTTCAATGGGATTTCTACCTCGGTCATTGTCTATATGTCTTCATATGACTTGCACAATTGCATTTATCCACGAAGAACAGGATTCCATGTGAACTTTGATGTTATCAAACCTAAATTAAAAGCTAACCTTTTGATTTTTTTCAGATTGCACTCTATCACATGGGTTGCAAAGTAGAAACTAAAGATGGCATGGAGAAAGTCACATTCCTGTATAGGCTCGTAGATGGTCCATGTCCCAAAAGCTATGGTGTGAATGTAGCACGTATTGCAGGTAATCTTGTGTCTGCTACAAGCCACACGTGTCGGTCTGAGACACCTGTTGATTGTATTGTATTTCTAACGCTTGTAGGAATGCCGGAGAGAATCTTGAAGCGGGCAATAACAAAATCGGCAGAAATTGAGCAATTGGAAAACACAAGGGTATTGAAACACTACGAGGAAAAGCTGTTTCTGGAAGCATCCAAACTAGCAAAAAAACTGTTTACATGTAACCAACAAGACTTGGCTCCCTTTCACAACATCCTTGAGGAGTGGCGAAGAATGCATCCTTTACTACCTGCAAAATGATGTTCAGGATATTTGAATATTTCTGACATTGCTGTGAAGTTCATTCATGGCATAGCTGAAGGGGGGTGGGTATTCAGCACATTCTTGTCTATTTTTGAAGTCTACATTAATGAGGCAGTAATTGGCCTTATCCATTTTGTGGCTTGCCATCAGTCTATGTGATCTCGTTGTAAATATTACTGTACATTTCAGGATGTAAGTTAATAGTGTGATCACATGATTTCTCCCAATTGTCGGGAAGTCAAGTCGAAATTAGAAGAGCATGGCTTTTCATGGCATTTGTCGAAGTCGGATTAAATTTAACCAATGTATTTGTACATTCCATTGTTCAGAGCTTCTAGTATAACAATGTGCGGTATATTGCATGGTTTCTCGTGGTTATTATTTGCAGAGAAATAGAGACTTGGATTTTCATGGCAGTTTTTGACAATATTCTCAGCAAATGGTTCTATTGTAATTGTACATTCAAATTCATCATGACGTATCTGATGGAAGGATCTGCTTGATTCTAGCAGTGCTCTAAGAAGTTTGTCAAATTCTTTCTGTTTATGTACTGATGAAGTTGAGTAAAAAGCTTTTACCAACACAAAATTTATTACTGTAATCCGACTCAGTAATCTCATTTTGCTGATCATTCGTTAGTTGACATACCCTTTGATTCTAGCATTAATCAGACTAACCATTTTTCAGCATTAGAATGCAATTACAGTTGCAGTAATGCCATGAAATGAAATCTAGCTCTCAAGCTTGTCTA
>JBBBWG010000759.1:0-11857 GCA_037176905.1 Azolla pinnata
GCCGATTATTTATTAACAATAATGATATGATCTAGATTACATATATATGGGCGAATTAGCAAAAACAAATAAATAAATAAAGCAAAAAAACGCGCACCAAAATTACAAATCCTGTTTTTGTTGCCGACGCCTTGTGAAGATGAGAACATTGCAAAAGAAACAAATCAACAAATGTTGTTTTGAAACCAATCCGTTTAAGCGTCAACGCCGCTCGATTATTATTTCTTTGATCCCCTCTGTGATCGCTTCCCCACCGATCGATCGATCGATCCTCGTCGATTCCCTTGCTGGATTCGAGCGACAGAAGCTCGTCGTAAGCCGGGGATCTAATCGATCGACTGGGCGCGATGGATTCGGCGCCGCTCATCGATCGATCGATCGAGCGAGAATCGGTCGAGCGTGAATGAGATTGGGACGCTAATGGAGCTCGCAATCGAACGATCGATCGATTCATTCCTTCATTTGGTGCTAAATCGATGCGTCGCCGGCTGATTTTTCTAGAACCGGACATTAATATGTGATTGCTAGTTTTTAGCAGGCGTTATAAAACGTTAAGAATGTAATTTAGAAGTTTGCTTAGGCAGTTTCGTGGGCAAAAGCTCCCTAACAATAATAATATAACAAGTAACTGAATAAATAGCTGAATAAAGAGCTAAATAAACACATAAATAAATAAATAAATAAATAAATAAATAAATAAATAAATAAAGAGAAGTAGGAAAATAAAACAATAAATGATACATCTTTCCTTTTTTCTCTGTTTTTTTTTTCCTGGTTTTGTTTATTTTAATATCATCGTCGTAATTAAGAGGGCTATTAATGGCGGGGGGGGGGGTCCTTTGTTTTTGTGTAATTTTTGCCTTTTATTCTTAGTGATTTTTAGTTATATATATATATATATATTGCTTATTTAGATGCCCTATTTATTTCTTCTTCCCCTGATTCAATGACTTCTGCCACCCGCCTCTTTGTTTTGTTTTTTTTGTGGGGTTTTTTCTGGGGGGCATTTATTGTGGTTAATAAATGCTCGGGTTTTGCATAATTGCACGCTCATGCCCCTGCCTCCTCCTCTTCTTCTTCTTCTCTCTTCTTCTTCTTCTTGAAGCTTCTTCTTCTTCTTCTTCTTCTCTCTTCTTCTTCTTCTTGAAGCTTCTTCTTCTTCTTCTTCTTAGAGTACTTGTATTGGATTGTATGATCACGTGACCTCTCTCTCCCTAAAACACAACTCCAAACAATTAAAGAGGATGCAGGGTTTGGTGTACTAGTTTAGTACCACTTCATGTGTGTGGGTTTAGTTTGGGGGAGGGCTTTTTAGGGTGATTTTAGGGTGATTTTGGTGTTTAGGGCTTAAGGTGGGGTGGGGGGGGAAATATTAAGGGTTCAACCCTACATTTCACCCTTCTAACTAAGCTCAGCTTAACAAGGGCCACACTAAGTAAGGTGAAGGAGAGGGGGGCCTTCGAAGAAGAGCTCGTTGCGACAATCTTGAAGAAGAAGAAGAAGAAGAAGAAGAAGAAGAAGAAGAAGAAGAAGAAGAAGAAGAAGAAGAAGAAGGGTCCTTCGAAGAAGAGCTCGTCGTGACAAGCTTCTCATCGATTCCTCCTCTCGCTCGATCAACTTTGCCTTCGCTTCTTCTCATACATGTCTCCACCCTTCTTCTATTTTTCCTTCTTTCTTTCATCGTTCACATTTTCCGATCAAGCGAATGTGGCATGATGGGTCAGATCGGATCGGATCGAAAGAGCAAACCGGTTTCTATGCCCCAACGATGCTTGATGCACGATGCACGATCATGGATTGGAATCGGATGAGATCGGATCGGATGGGCAAGCAATAATAATGCTAGAGTTGGCACGGCATGGCCACTCGCCTCTAAGGACCGGTGTAAATGAGTCCTTAATCAAGCGCGGTAAAAACAAAGATCGGAGACTCGATCTACTACCGGGCTTTTTTTTTTTCTTTCTCCTGTTTTTTTACATTGGCAAAAGCGAAAACGATCGTGGTCACATTAATATCCGCGAAGAAAACGATCTCGAATCGTGAGCACGATGCCGTGTGTAATGCGTACGTATACGCTCCGATGCGCTCTCATTCCTCTTCGCCGCAATTAGAGCGTATCTTTTGAATGCGCGATCGACAATCGATCGATCGATATATATACACCGATCGAATTGCACCATCTTTAAGTCGATCGATCGACCAATCGAATTGCACCATCTTTTAACGCGAGCGATCGACCGATCGATCGATCGATCGTTGGCCTCGATCGCTCTCCTACTTGATATGTATAGGCACCCCTTCTCTTTAATTGCGCCGATGCGAAGCCAATTCATCAAACCTCCTACCCATTGATTGCATTAGAGAAAAGAGCCAGGAAACAAAGACAGAAATTTGCATGCTTGGAATATCGCAGATTGGAAGATCAAGCCTTTTACAACTACCGCGTAGAGTTTCAATTAGAAAAGCAAGTCTTGTATAACTATTGCGCATGGTTCCGATTTGATCCATCCTCAGCTAGTTATCTATAGCTAGCTAGCTAATCCATAATACAGCATACATACCTGGGTTCTTCACATAGCTAGGCTTTTCTACGCCAAAGCGCCGATCGGCTCCACAGCAGCTCCTTTGAAAAATTCAATCTCACATCGTGCAAATCAATGAATGAATGCTGCCCCCCAGCGATCGTTGCGATCATGGGCCCCAGCGAAATATGCGAATCGCCATGTTGCCCACCACCGGATGCTGTTGTTACATCCCTTTTTGCAGACTTTCAACTGCATATATATGTATATATGCCGAGGTTCCTTACGTCCGCAAAAGCAGCGACGAATCTTTGATGATTTCGCGGGTTTAACTCCCTGATCCTCCAGCAACAGCTGCAAGTAGCAGCCATGGCGGAGTAAGCTCAGAGGAATCTGTGAAGCAGCAGCAAAGAGTCATGCAAATCCGCATGTGTATTGAAGAGCTTTGATTCATGAGCTTGATCGATCATATGGCTTGCACATGATAAACCAGATTTTCAGACCCATGTTTGCAAAGGAAGAAGGAAGCAGGTCTTCGCTTTGTTGTTGAAATTGCCATGAAAAGTTGAGAATTGTATCCCATCTGAGTTTCTGCCTCCATCTCACGCATATATCGGAGCGCTTCTCCGCTTCAAGAATCCTGGAAACAAATGGCCACATGTTGAATGGTGTCCACAAAGATTTCATCTCAACACACTGGAATCCTTGCATATGATTGAAAATGGAGGGGCTACATCGAAATATGTTACAAATTCCCGTGCGTTTTCTTTTCCTCAACCCATTCAGGTTGCAGTTACAAATCCCATTCCAATGGTCATTTCCAAGATTGCCTAAAGCATTTCATCTGTCAAGAAAAACACGATGCAAATCAGCAAGAGTTAAGACTTCTGCTGAAAATGGCTGTGTTCTCTCATAACCCTTTGGGTTATTTTGAGACTGTGTCAGTTGCAGCAGCTATGCTGGAGTCCTCACAACATTCCATGATCACTTTCAATGTGCAGCAATATTGAAAGGGGTTCCTGAGTCCATACATATTTGTTGATGATACATGCAAAGCAGCGACATCCAAATGATGCCATCTCGTACACTCAAAATTGGCATTGCATTCATTACGTGGCATGAAACCGTCGAATGGCATGGCTTCTCACATGAACCAAGAACTGCTTCCACAGTGAACTTCTGAAATCTGGTCTGCCCACAATGGCCACAGAAGATGTTCTAGACATAGTACTGAGTTCTCCAGGGCATAGCAATACTCGCATTCCAGTGAAGATTGCAACCTGACAAGCTTTTCTCCCATTGCAACCTTGCTTCCAGAATATACCGTGGACACATTACATTGCCGGGGTATCGCTGAAGATGCAAATCACTGAAAGATCATGAGTTCGTTCCAACGAGTGAGTCTCCATATAAGCTTGTCTCAGCTGCAATCAGAATCAGTGAATGGGCCTCTGTTACATATCAGTATAATTGTCTCAGCTGCAGCTTGTACATAGGAAATGGGTGAGGTAAGAGTATGTCTTGCCTATGCTAGAAACCGGCACCTCATAAAATGGGAGAAAACGCAAATTATGTCTCTCTACTTATCTTCTCCGAACGCAAGACGGGCGGCTTTAAACAGAGCAAAAAAATTACATACACGGATTTCATGGAGTCTTTGTATGTAAACCTCTAATAGTATACATCATGGAAGGGCACACTGAAGAGTTGCTCCAAAGGACTAACCCGACCTTTGAGCAAGCCAGCCACTCCATTCGAGAGCTGTTGACGAAAATTCTGGCCTAGATCTATGAGTGGTAACGGTGGTGTACCGGGGAGCCATAGTCGAGGGTGAGCTCCCGAAACGGCGGGATGTTATCCATGGCGAAAAGCATCACATGCGGTGGTGGCCATTGAATCCAATGATGATCCCATATCACCCGTTGAATGAGCAGATTCGGGGTGCAGCTGTGATGGATGAATCGGGCCAGATTACCAATCTCGGTCGAATCGAGGGTGAAATCCACCCTCAGGCCTTCCTCGACATCGTCCTGCACCAGCTTGTAATTATCCATGATGATCCCCGACACGTCGCCCCATTTGGGACTACCTCTGTCTTCGATCATACCGAGGTCCAGGTAGTAGTCACGGCTTTTCAGGGGATGGTTCTCATCCACAACCTCCCCGACATACTCGCACACGAAGCTCCCGCTGGGAATCACATCCTGAGACCTCAACCCCCAGCCTCTGTTATCCGCCGTCTTGAAGACCTCGAAGCGGAACCTGCTCGGCCGTTGGGTCAGCCGATTGAGGCAATGGACAGAGCAATGGCAGCTCACGCCGCATTCGTGGATGATCGTCCTCTCCCTGACGAGCAAGCCATTGCTGAGATAAGGCAGTGCACTCCCACGTTTGCGAAGGCAAGGGCAGCAATTCGCAGCGGGGCCCCACTGCGATGATGCGGAGGAGTGCACATGGGTGGAGTAGTAGTGGAAGGGCTCGGGCCCCTCCTCGCCATCGACGGTGTTCACGACGCACACCGGGAACGCTTCCCGCCCGCCCGAAATGTCGTGGAAGCGCAGGCCCTGGCGCAGATGAGGCACGCTCCGCAGCTCGTTCGAGAGGTTGATCATCGCCGATCCGAGCTGGGGCTGGCCGGGGAGGCGGACCAGCCTGAATTTGAACTCGCGGAACCCGGATCGAGCCTTCTCCGACCAAGCGCTATCGATCCGATACAGGCCATCGTACGTGTAAGCCTTACCCGATGGGCTATTGGGTTCTTTGATCCCGCGGATTACCCTCACGGGGACATTGTTGCGGAAGCTGCACTCCATGGCGAGGTTGCCTCGCTCGAGCTTCTGGTCATGGGTTTGCTTGCCGTCAGGGCCACGGCGGCGCCCTCCCTGGCCCGTGTAGATGAGCACATCGCCGCTGTCTTCGTCGCTGTAGCCGCCGGAGGCGATGATGGAGAAAGCGACGGCGGAACCGTAGGGGGAATCTTTGGGCTGGATGTAGGCGATCCCGCCCTGCACGGGCCCATGCATCCCGATGCAGCAAAGCTCCATCCGGAAGAAGAAGATGTCCCCGACCTCGACCCCGGGGAATTCGCCCACTAACCTGGCGATGCTGTTGTTGCTGCTGTTGTTGTTGTTGGTGGCGGTGGCGGCGGTGTTGTTGATGTTGTTGATACTGTTGTTGTTGATGATGATGTTGCTGTTGCTGTTGTTGCGATTGATGGAGAGGCCGCATCGGATGAGGACCGTGCCCGCGTAGAGGTCGGGCCGAGTGTGCTTGAAGCTCTCGTCGAGGAGCAAGCTCCTGCGAATGGCATCATAGATCCGCAGCGTGCTCACCACCGCGCTGCGGGGATCGTAGAGGATCAGATCCCGGGGAGGCAGAGATGCGGGATCGAGGAGCCTCATGTCGGAGCTCATCCTCCTCCTCCTCCTCCTCGCCGCCGCCGATGATGATGCCAATGACGATGCCGATGATGATGCGGCAGTCATCAGCGCCATGGAAGAAGGTCCGTAGGGCTCGACGACGACGAGGTTGCGGAGGTCCTCCGACCTGACGATCTCGCGGCTGCTGGATCTGTGCTCAGATCCATAGCCATGGCTGTGGTGCTGGTGGCTGTTGTGGCCCTGCATGACGATCATAGCGCCGGCGGAGCTGCTGCTGCTGCCTCGGCGAGCGCATCCCTCGGGGTAGTCGCGAATCGCCGACGATCTGCTGGGCTCGATCGGCACGAGAGGCAGGAGGAGAAGGTCGCTGGGAAGCGAAGCAGCAGCAGCAGCAGCTATGGCGGGCTCAGGCACGCTAATTTGGAAGGATTCGGAAAGGAACAGAGGCCAAGCTCCTCCTCCTCCGTCTCCATCGCCATCTCCATCTCCATCGCCATCTCCATCTCCTCCTCCTTCGTCTTCTGCTTTCTCTTCCTTCATTTCCCTTCCCTTTTTTCTCCACCTTCCCCTCAAATTGCAGCAGAGCGCGAGGTCAGGGATGGGGGGCCACAACGACGGAGAAGCTCCCGTGCCGACATGCCTGCTAGATTTGCCCTCTTCCGAGCTGCAGACGGGGGCCCCTTTCCCTTCCTTTCTCTGCACCGCAGCAGTACACAGAGAGAAAACCTGCAGAAGGACAAAGAAAACCAGAGAGACGGAGAAGAAGAAGAAGAAGAAGAAGAAGAAGAAGAAGAAGACCGAGAAAGAAGTCATGCGTTCGAACCCCGCCTGCGCCCATTTCTTAGTTTTTCCTTTTCCTTTCCCTTTCCTTTCCTCTTTCTTATCGCTTTTGCACTTGCTTGTGTTGCTTCATCTTTTCACCTTTGGAGATTGATGCTGCTTTTTCTTGCTTTCTTTTCCTGCCTCCAGCATCTACCCAAACTGTTGTTGTGGTAGCAAAACCCCGATTTCGTCGCTTCGATCCGCATGACTCGTATGACCCTGCGATCTCGAAATCTACTTCTCACCCGAAACACCGCGAAATCGTGCACGACAAATGCCCCTTCTTGCGGTTCTCTCTCATTTTGTGTTGAGTTCAGATGGAACTTCGCCGATTCGCATTCCCTAAGGCCCCTCCAAAATATTTGTACACTGCTTGTGTAGGCCCTTCCAAATTTGTATCTACTGAAATCAATGCATTCCCCGAATGTTGTACATACGACGCCTTCCAGGCTTAGATTCCAATGGCCAATGAATGAATGCGCATGCCAATAATGAAAGAAAGAGCTTCCTTCACCCACCAAAACTCCAGCTCTCATTACATCAGAGCCTTTGATCAAATATAACACAAGCCCATACACTTTTTTGACAGCATCCGTATAATGACTTGATGAAAATTTGTTTTCTGTCTTCCAAAAAAGAATTGGTGAAGAGGAGTGGTCCATCTATCAAACGCACCGGAACGCAACAAATGTGGCTCTTTTCAGCCAGTGAAGTGTGTTGACTGACACGAGCTTGCAGATGGGTTTGATCTCAAAGACATTCAGCAGTAAAAGGGGGGGGGGGAGGGGGGGGGGGAACTCTGATCACCTGTGCATACTCGCCCACGCATACACCACCAATTTTCCGCTTTGTATAAAGAGAGCAGCTGATGTGAAATTCCCTTTTGCCTATTTGGGTTACATAGATATGGCACATACGATGCACACGAAAGTGCAGGTCAAATTGCGGAGAGCTCTGCTTCTGTGGACGAAGGCCGGTATGCTATGAAAGTGCCATCATTGGCAAAGGACCCTGGGTTGATGCAAGTCAATCCAGAGTACTTGAAAACTTTCTGCTCCGAACAGTCTGCAAGCACTACCTGCCGATCGACAACGAAGCAAGCACAAGCATATTATGCAACTAAGCGAAGGGAAGAACGCATAAGCTCTTCGTTGTACTTACAATGTGAGGGGTTGGGTACAGACGAAGCGCATGATCGTGGTTCCAACTGATTGGTTGGGTTGTCAATGGCAGCGGGCAAAGGTGGCTCTGATGGGCAATGGTGGCTACAAGCTGTGTCCAAAATACAGTCATCCCACCAGGAAAAATAGAAAAGACACATTTAATGTAATGATCACAGTTTCAGAAACAGCCCTACATGCTCAAAAGGGTCGCTCGTTTCTGCTTGTGATGGAGGAAGGATACACGATCTCCGCATTCTGTAAAGCAAATCATTGCGAAATAATACGATCTCTTGGGCATAGAACCTTATCCTGCATGTTGATGCAACATATACGTAAGAATACACTCACACACACACACACATGGAACGTAGTGCTGAAACATTGCAAAGTGACCTGCAGGGATTCGATGAGAACATGGCATCTGGGAGATGCTTATGGATCTCATTGGATAAGATTTTAGGAAGAGCTGGTCGTGGCAGTACATCCGCAGGTCCTGTTGAAAGATCAAACAATCCGAGAATCGGTTCGCCAAAAAGATGAAGTAAAGCATGAGTAAGCCATACCAGCTTGACCGTACCTAAATCCTCTGAACCCGGAATAAAAAGAAACTTGCTTTTCTCCTTAATCCGTGAATGAGCAGCAATAACTGACCCAAGCTTATTGAAGTGTGACCTTTGAAAAGGAAAAAGGAAAAGAGTAAAGTATGTCACCCGATGTTTTGTTGGAGTTACACCTAGACCAATTCTATTTCACTTCATGTCCATTTACCTGAGGCCTCCGATGTCATTGAAGGCCAAATTGCATGGATGTGAGCAGAAATTCCCCATGAATATGAAAAGAGATGGAACCACATCAACCGACTCATAACCATTTAATATAGCTGTCAGCTTTTCAAAGGTCTGCTCTGCACGAGAACAGCGGGTTTAGATCAAATTTACAGAACTTCTTTTATGTCTGACACCTAGGATGCAGTTTCAATGGCCTACTCCGAATCGGGAACAAACCTCAGCATTATCTAGCCAAACATCCGATAGAATCACGAACATATCATTGACCGTGTTCTTTTCCACCTCTTCTAGACGATTCTGAAGACAAGTCAAGATGATTCAAATTTCCTTTTTTGTTTGATTTAAACCACTACTCTTTTTGAAGATAAAGTAAGGAGAGGATACACGTTCTTCTGCAGTTAGAGATCCCCCACCAAAGAAGTCCAATCCTGCAGTAACAGATAGGGACACATCTCTACTCTCCAGGGGTGGAAACCCACAGGTTGACACCTGAAAAGAAGATCAAATACACGTAATATATTATGTAAGATCATGCAAAACAAGCCTTACTAGATGTAATGCCATCGCTCTGACGACATGGATCTTACTTGGAAAGTTCCATTTGCTTGCAACTCTCCTTCTGCAACAATGATAGTATTCTCCACAAACAGACCCGTTGTTATTTTGTAAAGCCTATGGTTAAGGAATATAAATACAACCTTAAAAAGTGCCTAATTGTTGTTACATGCCGGCTGAGCTTTTCATAAATGAAAAGCCTTTCCATTGCAGGATATTGCTTCCGATAAATTGATGGGAATAGAAGCTGTAAGATCCTCTAGGAAGAACCTTCCATCTTCAAGCTGAGATATAACGCCCATTACCCATCTTTTTCCACCACACCCTATCAGAGATTGCACCGGTGTCATCTGTGCATTAAAAGGTTCGTAATTGAAAGAAAAATTCCACATGAAGCATTCTTGATGAAGAAGGAAAAGAGACTCACTTCGCAGTTTCCAGCTCGGCTGCCCTCGAAGTTGAATGTGGGCTTGGCAAAATGCTTATCTCGAGCAAGCCTCTGTTGCAGAAGCTGAAGACGATCTCGGTAAAGGGATGACTTTGACTGTGCATCTCCATGAATTGGCAGGTCTCCTGTACATCTGGAGACATGACGAAACATGCTCTCAGAAATGGGAACCAAGATTCAACATCTTCAGCTATATTTCTCTAAATTCTTTCAATTCCCTGAGTCACAATGTCTGTTTGTGATAAAATCCCAATTAGTTACTAGATAGACGCGAAACACACGTCAGTTGAATTCCACTGCCACAACAAAGTAGCTATAACGACTGCTCGGCCAGGCACCATGTGCCACAGCAAATATGAGCTGAAAACAGAGAGAGAATAGAAAATTCTACCTGTAAAAAAGCTTCCGGATTGGATCGTAGCGCATCTTGGGGATTTCGAAGGAATTGATAATACGGAGAACCTTCTGATTCTGGTAGAGATTCCCGCTCAGGGAAGCTAGCACTTCCTCAATGGCCTCCTTACCCAGGACATTATGTTTCACTGCGAATGAAAGACCATTTGAAGATCAGCACAAATTCGAACAGGAAGCAGAAATAGGAATTAACGAGATTGCGTTCGATGGTGCTGAAGATGCAAACAAAGCCCTTGAGCAAGTAAAAAGCAGAAACAAAGATCTGCATATGATAACGTAAGATGCAAACAAAGCCCTTAAGCTAGCGAAAAGTAGAAACAAAGATCTGTGTATGATAACGTGCTAATGAGACGCTTAACATCACAGATGAACATAATGTGCGCAACAGAATGGAGCTAGATCGTTGCCCAAGATCCATCCCAAGCTCTTCATGAACCACCATTCATGTGAAACAGCCAAATCAAAAGAGCTAGATTGCTGCCCAAAGATCCATCCCAAGCTCTTCATGAACCGCGATTCATGCGAAACATCCAATTCAAACAAGCTAGATCGCTGCCCAAGATCCATCTCCAGCTCTTCATGATCCACAATTCAAGCAAAACAGCCGACTCAAACGAGCTATATTGCTGCCCAAGATCCATCCTGAGCACTTCATGAACCACAATTCATGCGAAACATCTGATATCAAAGAGCTAGATCGCTGGCCAAGATCCATCCCGAGCTCTTCATGAACCACAATCCATGCGAAACATCCATTATTAAAAAAAGAGCTAGATCGCTGCCCAAAAATCCATCCCAAGCTCTTCGTGAACTGCGATTCATGCGAAACATCCGATTCAAACGAGCTAGATCGCTGCCCAAGATCCATCTCGAGCCCTTCATGAAACCAAACTTCATGCGAAACATCCGATTCAAAAACGCTAGATCGCTGCTCAAGATCCATCCCGAGCTCTTCACGAAACCAAAATTCATGCAAAACATCCGATTAGAAAAACGCTAGATCGCTGCTCAAGATCCATCCCGAGATCTTCACGAAACCAAAATTCATGCAAAACATCCGATTCCAAAGAGCTAGATCGCTGCCCACGATCCATCCCGAGCTCTTCGTGGAACCAGAATTCATGCGTAACATCCGATTCAAAAGAGCTACATTGCTGCCTAAGATCCGTCCCAAGCACTTCATGAACCACACACAATTCATGCGAGGCATCCCATTCAAAAGAGGTAGATCGCTGCCCAAGACCCGTCCCAAGCTCTTCATAAACCGCAATGCGAGCAAAGCATCCGATTCAAAAGAGCAGACTATGCTTTTCGATCTTTCAAACAGAGCCCCGTGAGGGAATAGGGGGGGGAGAGTTAGGGACGCGTACACGGCATCTTGTCGAGCTCCAGCGCGATCTGCTCCAGGATGGGGTCGTCGTCGTCGCCGCCATCGGAGGAGGAGGAGGAGCGCGCGAGGAAGGAGGCGACGGACTTGAGGGCGTCGAGGGTGAGGGTGACGCCGCGGAGGCGGAGCTTCTGCTGCGCTCGCCTCATGCGCAGCTGCTGCGGAGCAGACGGCAGAGGCGCCATAGCCGCGACCTTCGCTTCAGACCGACTCTGTTCCCGTTTCCGCGCCAAATGCAGAGTGTTTCCCGCCAAAAAAAGTCCACTGTATGATAGATGTTTTAGGGTTTAGGGCTTCTCGAGGTTTTTAGGGTTTAGGGTTTCTCGAGGTTTTTAGGGTTTAGGGTTTCTCGAGGTTTCTTCTGGGGTTTAGGGTTTC
>JBBBWG010000759.1:11957-36981 GCA_037176905.1 Azolla pinnata
TTTCAAGGTTTCTGGGGCTTAGGGTTTCAAGGTTTCAAGGTTTTTAGGGTTTAGGGTTTCTCAAGGTTCCAAGGGTTTAGGGGCTCAGGGACTCAAGGTTTAGAGTTTCGTGCGTTTACGGTTTCAAGGTTTAGAGGCCATAGGCACCATGGTCGCGAGCTTCGCTTTAGACCGACTTTGTTCCCATTTCGATGCCAAATGCAGAGTGTTTCCCGCCAAAAAAAGTCTTGCGTATGACAGATGTTTTAGAGGTTTAGGGTTTCTCAAGGTTTCTAGGGTTTAGGGTTTCAAGGTTTCAAGGGCTTAGGGTTTCCAAGGGTTTTAGGGGCTCATGGGTTCAAAGCTTTAGGGTTTCGGGCGTTTACGGTTTCAAGGTTTCAATAAGGGTTTTGGGTGGTGGTTGTGCCTTTTTTCAACGCTTACTTATTGCAAAATCTGGCGGATTCATCAGAAGATGATTCAGTTACTAAAATTACTACTGATTATGATTGCGATTGTGTATTTTTGTTGGCATAGATCTGATTCGATCCGAGTATTGTTCTGTTCTCGATAGTTTGGTCGACAGAATGCATCATTAATCGCAATTCGACCCCAGTATGTCGAGGGGTCCCAGTTTGGTTTTTTTTCTTTTTTTTTGTGCGCGGGCAAAGGCCAAGTACGGAATTGCGCTCCATTTTTTTCGCGATTCGAGGGTGGAAATCAGCAACCCCTTGACTAATTAACTTCCCGACAGAAGACGCAATCTCTTGGCTCTCTGATTTCAAAAACACGAGAAAGAATCTTCGTCGCGAATTTTATCGATTAGTAAGCAAACATGACTTTGACTTTCTCGGAAGGCCTCATGGGCCGACAACGTCGTCTTGTCAGCTGATACCGACAGGTTTGTTACAGAAGCTCGGAGACGACTCCGTTCTTCTGTTTCTACATGCAAACGGGTTCATGAAAGAATCACCCCACAAAAAAGCTCACCATCCGCGTACGCAACTGCAATATGCCACTTCAAAAGCAACCAAGATCCGGTAAGACAAAAGTTCGATCTCTGTAGTCAGCTTCTGCTACCTGATGCGAAAGGTTTTCGAGTACAAGCAACGAAACATGAAGAAGAGCAAAAACGCGTGCCTTGGTCAAGCCACGACGTATTCTTGAATGGTGTATGCATGCATGTGTGGCTTGCCTCGGACTATACCTCGGAATGTATGTATATGTGCATTCTTGCATGTGCACACACATCTTGAATGGTGTATGTGATCATGCATGCATGCATGTGTGGCTTGCCTCAGACCATACCTCTGAATGTATGTATATGTGCATTCTTGCATGTGCACGCACATCTTGAATGGTGTATGTGATCATGCATGCATGCATGTGTGGCTTGCCTCAGACTATACATCTGAATGTATGTATATGTACATTCTTGCATGTGCACACACATCTTGAACGGTGCATGCATGCATGTATGTGTGCAATCTATGCATGCAATGCATGCATGCGAGCCACGGATGGCATGTATGTACATGCATGTGAATGCATGCATGCACATGATCGAGGGAGGATGCATCCATCGCACAGTGTGTAACGCATGTATGCACGGATGCATGCATGGGTGTGTATGCATGTATGCGTGCATGTGCATGTGTCTGTATGTATGTCCGTGCATATGTATGCATGCGTGCGTGTATGTATGCATGTGTGCATGTGCGTATGTATGTATGCACGTGTGCATGTGTGTGTGCATGTATGTATGTGTGCATGTATGTATGTATGTATGCATGTATGTATGTATGTATGTGTGCATCCTCAGAGAAGCTCCATTGAGTCTTTCTGCTTCACTCTCAGTGTTTCTCTGTCCGCAGATTTCTTCCACGTTTCTCGCAGAGATTGTCCGAAGTTGTGCAGATCCATGGCTTTTGTATCCGCAGGGAAAAAGACCTAGATAGTGTCCTGGAACTAACCCTAAACCCGGAACCCTAAACCCTAGATCACGGGGCAGAACAGGGGATGCTCCGCCTAGCCTGCCTTCATACTACCGCCCATCAATCCCATTGTTTCTCGGCGTTTGGCTTCTCAACCCTGCTACCTGCATAGAAAAACACGCATAAAACGGCGGTTTTCTGCAGATTTTGGATTAACTCAGCTCGGGCTGTTCAGTGCTGTGATGGCGACGCATCATCAGGAACAAGAACAAGAAGAAGAAGAAGGAAGCAGCTCGGGTTGTCATCGATCAGTGAGTAGCTCGGGTGGAACCAAACGGCCTTTTGAGAAACTTTCTGCAAATGGATATGGTGATGCCGGCTCGATGGAAGAGAAGCATCGTAAGCTCACGCCATCCCTAGCAAGGTACAATATTATACGTGGATTGGAATGCTATTTGGGCTGGCTTTGTGACTTGATTACTCGAGAATAATCTTGATTCATCCACAACACATCCTTCTTGGCTGTTTTACTTTACCAGTGTTGTGTTTGAAGCTGTTAGAATGGAGACCACTACAAAGATTTGCTCAACACTAGAACCTTTTCTCCGTCAAGTGGTGAGCAACCTGTTTTCGTGGGCTTCTGAGCAATAATGGTTGCTACACAAAAGCGGCTTTTTTTGTTGGTTTCAGGGGTTGTCAAGATTAAATTGAGATATTTTGTGGTTACTGCACAAAAAATGATCGTGATTGTTTCCGTACTTTGTTGCATAACGTTGGTATCAGGTGAAGTGAAAAGCAACTGACTGGTTTGAAGTTATGACTGATTGAATGGAAGTTTTGTGGGCACTCGAAGATCTGAATGATATTGAACGTGGCCTGAATCCCTGTATTATCTTTTGATTTTTTTCACTTTTATTGTCCATGAACATCTTTCTATTTTCACGGAAGAATGCCTTTTATCCGATTTTAATTTTTTGGAGGGGGATTTATTTATTTCTACCTTTAAACAGCATGAACTTAGAACATTTAATAATTTTTGTTGTACTCATAGTGGATGTTTAATTGTTTGCAGTTTGGTGTGTGCATAGCACAGTGTTTCTTGAAATTGCCAAGTTTCTATCTTGATCTCTGTCAGTTGTCTAAAACAGCTCAACTTAGTTCTGTATCACTGCAGATAGGAGAGGAAGTGGAGCGTGCCCTGGGAAGACTTATCCCCACCATGCATGGATCAAGGTGTGTGCAAGATGCAATATGGTGCATCTGTTCACTCATTTATGATAACAGTTCGTGTGAATTCTTAAATGATAGCATCTGATAGTATTTAGTTCAAGGGATTGCTTATATGCAGGACTATTGACTCATACACCAGTCTGAAGTGATAAAGAAGATATGGTTATCTAAATGAATGAGGGAGGATGATTGTACATTTCTTTCACCGTTTTTGTATAGTGGGTTTAATTATTATAATATTCCCAAGTGCTTTGCTATTGCAGACTTCCCCCGCAACTACAGGAACCCCACTCCTCGAATTTGCAGCTTGTTTTCAAGAACAAGCTTTCCCTCCCTCTTTTCACAGGTGCTAAAGTAGAAGGGGATCAAGGTTTACCGATACGTGTTGCTCTTCAAGATGCAACCACTGGCCAGATTCTTGAAACAGGATCTGAATCTATAGCTAAACTAGAGGTGGTGGTTCTTGATGGGGGCTTCGCTAATGAAGATGGATGGACAGCTGAGCAATTTGAACAACACATCGTGAAAGAGCGTGATGGAAAGAGGCCACTTCTTACTGGAGACTTGAATGTGACATTGAAGGAAGGGGTTGGTTCATTGGGTGAGTTGATGTTTACAGACAATTCAAGCTGGATCAGAAGCAGAAAGTTCAGGCTTGGAGTCAGGGTCTCCCATGGATATATGGAAGGCATTCGGATCAAGGAATGTAAGACAGAAGCTTTCATTGTCAAAGATCATAGAGGGGAGCGTAAGTTTTTGTTACTCGCGATTGTCTTGTACTCTTCATCACACACATGCACGCACAAAATTTGCTTGTCGTTCTTATTGTCCTTCATGTTTCAGTTTACAAAAAGCACAACCCACCAGCTCTAACTGATGAGGTATGGAGGCTGAATAAAATTGGCAAAGATGGAGCGTTTCACAAGAGACTTCAAGAGAGTGGCATTAAGAGTGTACAGGACTTTCTCCAGAGCTATGAGAGGGATAAACAGAAGCTGAGAAATGTAATGATCTATCGAGCCAGGTGAATAATCCCATGGAAAATAAACTCGAAGTAATGATAAAGACTTGTTTGCTAATGATGCAGGTACTAGGAGGTGGTATGTCAAACAAGATGTGGGAGGTGACAGTAGCACATGCAAAGACTTGTGTCCTGAATGACAAACTCTATGTCTTCAATGCGGACAGTGTACATAATGTTCTTGTTATATTTAATTGTATTCACAAATTTATGGGCGTGACTTTAAGTGGTCACTTTAAGTCTGTGGAATCTCTGACAGAAAACGAGAAGGTAGTATATTGCCTCATTACATAAATGATGTCGATGTATGAAAACACTTGTACATGCTTCGAACATGCACAATTACTTGTTCTTTTGCACAGGTGCATATTGATGGTCTCATGAAGGTGGCTTATGCGAATTGGCACACTGTCACAGAATGTGATAGTGGTTTCCTTGCTGCTGAACCTGCATACAAGGGCATGAATATGCATTACAGTGCAAATGAGGGCATGAGAATGATCGGATGTTCAAGTGACCTCAACGAACAATCTTCAAGAAATGGCCATGGTGTGGCAAAGGCACCTGGTAAGATAGCCTGTTGTGAGGTTTGTCGAGTGAAGCTTGTATTTGCTTAGAGATAATATCTAAATCTGATTCCTTGCATACTACAGTAGATAGTGCTATATTTCACCATCTCAATTACAACACAGAAGTCATATCAAGAGGTGATAGCCAAGGGCAGTTAATCAACCGTAACGATCAGACACTAACTACAGAAAACAACACAGAGAACGTCCTAACGTCAAACCGAGCATCCTTTATTGGAAATGATCCTTCCCTTCTTCACCATGGAACATCACAACAAATATACCAACAGAATTATGTCGAATGGCAGTACAGCCCAGGGACGCATATCAATCAATGTTTAATTGAAGAGGGTATCCATGGGGGCAGACAAGTGAATGATGATATGCAGCAGCTCTTGAGGTCTTCCTATGCCCCTTTCTTGGGATCTTTCAGATTGTGTGATGATGAATCATACATACCAGGAGGCTACATCCAACCTCACACTGTCGCATATGGTGTACGCTCATCTGGAAGGGCGTGCATAGGTTGGCTGAAGATCAAAGCAGCGCTACGGTGGGGCATCTTCATCAGGAAAATCGCTCACGAGAAAGCTGTGAGACGAGCTCAGCTTGAAGAACTTACATACTTCTAGTTTATGAGTATCAAAGGTGTACCAGTTTCTCTGCCATGTCTTTGGGTTCTCGCTTATTTGGTGTTTTTTCTTGGTGAAGATTTTGGCTTCGTAAAGAATCATAGAATGTTGTATCATGAATACTGGCTTGGATTTGGTCAATGGGTGCAGGGAAGTGTTGGTAGGTAGGACACAACTTGAGAGTTATATTGTCTAACAAGAGCAGATACTTACTTACCAGGAAGAAAGCAACTAACATAGAGGCATCTGACAACTGTAACATAGTGTACCAGCCAAAATAAGTCAAATTAGAAGCCTTGTATTGTGCATCACCTCCTTGTCTTGAGGTCGACCATCAGAACTTTCGTGCTGCTCACCATGGAGAATAGAGCTCAAAGACAGGAAGGTTTTTCAAGATGGAGCGAAAAGTGGTCCCTTCATTTGCACCCACATCTTCTTCATTGACTGGTTTCATGTATGACATTATCATGTTCCCCACAGAGATGTGTGGCTTCATAGTCGCCTGCTAGTTTCAGCGCTGGTGTATGAGGAAAAAGCGTTGTAAAGTTATAGATCGATTCTTTTGCAAGTGTACTTTGGAAGGATGTGGGGGGCGTCTCCCGATTATGTTCTTCATCTTTGAAGAACACCACAAGATTAATTTATCTATGCATTGTGTAATCTTGTTCTTGGCATCTGGTGTGCTTTTCGCTTGGGTGGTGAATGATCCATGGTGAGTGAAGCAGAAGTCTGTTTTTGGACATGCAAGTTGCTTGTGCTGATGCCATTTATACAAAAGCTTAGATGATTATTGTAAGACCTTTGTACATCCACAGTAAAGGGGGTAGGGATCAACAGTCCATTGTACATGGTATTGACTTGTAATTTGATCTTAATCTACGCATGGGGTGATACAATCAACTTTCTGAAATTTGATTTCATGAACTGCATTGAAGAATCAACTCAAATACTCTGATTACAAAACATTGATGGGCTCACGATTTCATGGCATTTCGCCTTGGATTGTGCACTCTATTTTAGAAGGATTCATGATCACTTCAAATCCTTGATGAAGACCAGAAATTTTGCAACGGATTGAAGCTGTTCTAATGAGCTATGGCATTTGTATGTTGTGATGCTTAGCTCAAGACCACAAAATACAATAGATTGAAGCTGTTCAATGAGCTATATGCCAAAATCGTGTTTTTGTTTTCTGTTTTTTAAGGATTGAACTGATCTTGGGCTTATTTCAAACTCTTAGGTCTCTTTTTGTCCCTCTTTCTTTTCTTCCTCGAAAACATTCTCCCCTGCTCCTACTGTGTTTGCCAGAGATTAGCATCTTTTTGCCCACGGATCCGAGGCAAAGAACCCATTGCTGGATTTTCAGCACAGGAAGGATGCGGGGCCTTTTCAGCGAAAACGGAGAAGCGGGAGCAGCAGGAAGAGCTCTCACGCCTGCTCCTGCAACGATTCTGACCAGGGATTTGAAGCTGCTGCTGGAAGCCGAGATTCAGAAACAAATTATGGACATGCTTAGCGAAACAGCCAGAGACATGGTGAGTGATATCGAAGTAATAGAAATAGAGGATCTCTTGGCTTGTGACATGGAGACAAGGCATGAGAAAGTGCAGAAATATGTGGCCAAAGTGAAGCTCATGGCTAGCGTATGTGTACCTCTCATTTTGCAATCCTCACATGTCATAGATAACGAAGAGGCAATCCCAGCACAAAAGGATGCTCTCAAAGAGCAAAGGGAAGGAGTTGAAGTTAGAGGATGTGAAGCTCATGATGAATCTCACTGCAAAACAGAGCCTGCATCTCATGAGAAGAAGCTGGAAGAGCAAAATGACATGCTGGATGCAAACGATGGTGCCATCCCTGATGCAGCAACTTGGGTTGACCCCGAAGAGCTTGACGTTGATGACTTTGAATGCCACAACTTCGATGCAGATCGAACCGAGGAGAAATTCGCAGCAGGGCAGATATGGGCTGTATATGACGATAAAGACGGCATGCCGAGGAATTATGCATACATTGATAAACTCTGTGGCATCGAACCATTTGATGTCTGTATTTCTTGGCTTGAACCAAAGGTTAGAACTGAAGAAGAGATCAAGTGGCTAAAATCTGGCAACACCATAACATGTGGTGAATTTGTTCATCAGAAGCAAACGACACACATTACATACGTTGAGTGCTTTTCACATGTGATGAAATCTGAGATAGCAAATGGAGGTGAAATTTTGATCAAACCCGAGAAAGGTGATGTGTGGGCGCTCTATACCACAGACGCCCCCCCCTACAGGTATGATATTATACAGATTGTAGATGAGGAATTATGTTCTCTGACTGTGGCTCCACTTGTTAAAGTCGAAGGTTTTCGAACGAGGTTCATGCAACAGCAGAAAGCGTACAAAATATCCATGGATTCTGTCTCTCAATTCTCCCACAGGATCCCTTCTTATTTGTTAGGGAATCAGGAGGTCGCAGGTCTGGGTACGCCTTGTTGCCTGGAACTTGATCCTGCCTCTACCCCATGAACTCGAATAAAAACTTGCGTATTTATTTTACGGGCCAATGTGCTGGAGTGGTCCTTGATGCCCAAAGATTAAACAAACTAAATTTGACCCTTATGGGACAGATGCTCTCAAAAGTGGAATGAAAGGCAAATGTTGTCTCAAATATACCAAACAATGTTTTGTGTTGATTTGTTGCGAAAAGCAATCTCATCTTAGTTGAGATCCAATTTGTTGAATTTGGAGGGTGTCCCCATGAAAATGTTACAAAAAATCTTTGTTATAGAAGACTGCATGTTGGGGGTTATCCTGGCACGATCACTCAGATTTAATTTTGTGTAGAATGATACAAGTATAAGTGTTCATCATGGCAATAAGTCCTAGCAGGTGGCAAGAATGCCTACAATGGAACAGCAGGGTTCTGGCCCGGGAATGGAGGCTGCTGTGCTGCAAGATACATCTGTATATACTTTTTGGGATTGAATGTTTACTACTATGAATTCAACATCATCACGGTTTTACTCATGTCCTAGATGCATCTTTCTTAGCTCTGCCTGGAATGTTGGACTCCCAGACAGAGTTCTCTTGGCAAGGTTTTTAATATCTTCCCGAGAGCACTCCTTGGAGATTCGGACAATTTCCCACAATGCACCAGCTGCAACCAAGTCTTTTACATTCACCTCTGTGATGCAAAAGGAAAGGGAAAAGATAAGTTAAGATATACTTTGTAAGTGTAAAAATGCTACTGTGAATTGAGAAATTCAAGGTAGTGGTAGTACCATGTTGGCCGAGATGGCAGAGAGCTAGCTCTATATGTCGACGAACAGGCGAGGCTTCAGTGCATGCATTGGAGACTATCCACGGTAAAGCTCCATCATCTATAAGGAAAGATCTTTCTCTCCTTTGTCCAGCTGAGGTTTTTTGACACAATTTCAGCACGTGAATGTTCTTCTTTAGCAAAGGGATTCAAAGTTCACACCGACAAATTTACCTTGTGCTACCAAGCGTGATTCACATTTAGCAAAGTTTGCAAAGCCTCTTGCTATTTGCGCAAGAACGTCAGGGTGCCTTGATCTTACCATTCCAAGCAATGCCTTTATACCGCCTTCTTCTTTCAATTTACCCCTCAATTTGTCTGCAAGTTAACACACTAATCTTAGCATTTCCTCCTCACAATGATCACACATGTTTTAGGTTCCGTTATAGTGTACCATTTCCGCAGAGGTTAGCAATCGCGCCAGCAACCATCCTGAGTGTTTGTGGATCTTCTGCTTCATTCGCTGTCCTGGCTAGCAGTCCGATTCCTCCCTGGTCCATGATCAGTTCTTGATTGGTCTCTGTAGATAATACATTGTGAGAGAGAACTATTAACAATTTTCTTGATAATCCACAACCTTTGGAAGACAACCAAGATGGACATTCTAATCATAAATGGTTCCACCTTTATAATGTGTAGGTAGCATTTTAGGATCACCAGAACAGAGAGATAAAACCTTCTTTTTAAAACTGATTTGAAACAGACATCCATGTATGGAAAATGTTTAAATTTTTTCATGTGAATGCTGGCAATGCAGAAAGCAGTGGGCACATCACAACATCCAGAGACTAGAATGTTCTAGGTATGCATGGAACTATTAAGCAACAAGGAAGTATCGGCAAGACTTGCTATACAGTCTTCTCTCCAGTATCAAGCCCTTGGCATTTGTTTGATCCACATCGGATACCTTCTATTAAATAGAGGAAAAACTCAGCAAGATACTGATCAGGGTTCTTTTATGCCTTATCTGACAAGACTTCTTTCAGGAAGATACTGATGAGGAATTACTTCAACAAAAGGGAAGTAGGACCTTGCAAATAATAGAAATACGTAATCCAATACCATTCATTGCAAGGTTAGCCACAGCTCCTGCAGCTACACGCCTGATAGTTTCATCTTGTGAATTTTGAAGCAGACCTAATAAGGACCCCAATCCTCCTGCTTCAACTATTTTCTGTTGATTTGCTTCTGTGCATGGGAAGCATTTGACATGTCTGAGTTTCACAGAAAAGCACACAGAATTACGATAATACATTCAGTAGGATTCCACCTTCAGCTGCAAGATTAGCTACCACTTTAACTGCATGTACACGTACATCCATGTCCTCAGAACTCAACAAAGAGAGAATCTTGTGCAAGCCAACTGTTAAGCACCAGTGACAAAGTTTGGATCAATTTTCTGTGTCTATTCTAGACGACTACATTGTTTGCTATGTTATTCTGGCCAAAGAAATGCAGAAAAACAATACATACCCTGTTCAAAGAGTTTGGCAATATTGGCTCTTTGCCCAGTCATAGAGCCTTGCACATGGCCAGGTTTTTGCATATTGGCCGAATCTGGTGTGGAAAATTCTTTATCGATGGGCTTTTGTGTCTATAGAACCATGCCGTATATACATAATCAAACTTACATAACAAAAACATAGTTTACTTCTTGATAGCATGATTACATTTACCTCATCATGCTCACAACTTATATTCAGCATTTGCTGTTTCATTTGTCTGAGCTCTTGTTCTAGGATTTTCTTTTGTTTTAAAAGTTCCTCAAGCTCATATTTCAAAGATTTTATTTCATCCTTCAACCTGGAATGCTACAGGACAGATAAACTGCAAGATTAAATATTTTTAGAAACATACATAGCGAAACATGATGTAAAACAAATGAAGTAATAGGAAGTGAACATGCATGTCAAACATAAAATAAAAAGATATACAAATGGATTATGATGTTATCAGCAGCACATTTAAGCATATACGATGCTTGCAAAAAATGAACCTGACCACCGCTCAAATGTGGTCGCAAAAACTACATTTAAACTTCCAAATTATAGAGAGTATATGAAGAAGGCCCATAAAAGCAGTATTAACAGGTCTGTTGAATATAAATATGTGAAAAAAAGATCACATTCCAATGCATAACAAGCTTGTTGTCAGAAAAAATACAAATGGCTCTGAGATCAGCCAATGAGAGACGGAAATACCTCTTCTTTAGGGTCTTCTGATGCAATGATAGCTCCATTATGCCAATCTTGAAGCTGTTTCTCTGCTTGTTCTCTAAGTCGAGACTCCTTTTGGAGCTTGACTGCTAGTGTTAAAGTTTGATCCTGGTCTCCTATCTGACAAATAAGGCACAAACAAGAGCATGCATTTCAGAAGGCCTGCCATACAATATCAGTCTGAAATCAGTCACCGTACCAGTACCCAGTACCTCATTTCTCCCTTTTTGTTTGATAAAATGTTCAACTTCCTGTAATTGTTTTTCAAGGTCTTGCTTCTCCAAGCGCTCAATCTCCAATCTTCTGCTTAACTCTGCCACTTCTTGCTGGTGTTTTTTATTTAACTCCTCTATTTCTCGGAGATGTCTTGATCTTTCATTCTGCATTTGTTTCTGTAAACAAGATGGTTGAATTAAATAGTAGAAATGGTCGAATTTCCATGATAAACAAGAGTATTCTAAACGAATACTCTTTACATACACATTTATTGTGCTTAGCATTTGGTTCTGTAAACACCATGGTCAAGTCTCTATTTCAAACGTCCACAATAATCAAGTTATATAATTTTCTTAAAGATTCAAAAATTAGAGAATAAGTACACATAAAAAATCCCCCCCCCCCCCAAAAAAAGAAAGAATAGCCATAAACCCCACTAAAAGGTATTCAACAGATCTCACTTATGAATATAGGATCATTGCATTAATAATTGTGATAGGTTGGTCAAAATGCAGTGATTGGCATTGTCTTGATATCAAAATGCAGATGCAGAGACCTAAAATAAAGACAACATTGAATACAGTAGTTCAATGTGCATTATCTTGTAAACATCCTCAGGAAGAGGCTAGTTATACATTGACCGTTCTATCCAACTATACAGTGCGAAATGCAAGCTTTCTTTTATTAAAAATGAAAATATAAGTTAAATGTGCACACACACACGCATCCAAAGACACATGCACACATTGTAGAGACCTCTTTTCGAGCATAAATAGTTTGTGCATTCTCTTTGAGTTCCTTTTCTAGTTTCTCCTTGAGATTGCGCTCTTGTTGAAGCTTATAGATGGTTTCCATGTGCTCCTTTCGAAGACGCAATCTTTCTGCAGTCATTTCCTAACTCAACAGAAATATCTTTTGTCAGTGCCAAGTAGAGAGGCCAAATACTGCAACACTTTCAAGGATAGACTGCTTGTCTGTCAAATTCATTGCTGGCACATCATTCATAATACTTCCATATTCTTTCTGCTGTTTTATTGGTTCAATTAAGGCAATAAAAATACCTCTTTCTTTATTAAATATCAGCTACACGAAGATCCTCACCAGATGTTGTTCATTTTCAGCTCCACTACTCTTTGACAAACTTGCAAATAACATTGAAAAACACTTCCAAAATTCTCCACAAAAGAACTGCAAGCTTTGTAGCTATGTTAAAAAACTGAGTGCGCTTTCAGGTTATTTAGATTTATGGTTAGTTTGTGAACACTGACAAATTCGGATTCTTATAAAAGATATCACATATAATTTCTTCGTTTCACTGTATATGTTTTACGACGAATTCACATGTACATTATGCAATCAACGGTTATGTCTACCTCTAATGTTGTTGCTAGCTTTTTCTCTGATTCCATAACTGATTTTTGAGCATCTTTGATCTTCATTTGCATTTCTTCTTCAGCATCAATCACAGCCTGGTTTTGCCGCTCATTTTCAGCGATCAACTTGTCAAGATTCGTCTCAAGTTTCCTGCAGAGACTTTTGTAATCAAACTCTTCTTTCAGCCGAACCATGTTCTCAACTTTCATAGCCTGCAAAAGCAAGAAGTTGTCATTCCGCCTGAAATAAAAATAAACAATTTTCATGAACAGACTAAGACTTCTTTTTACAAAGACATTACTCGTTGACCAAATAAAATGGTGCTTGTAGTTTCGCCTCGATGTTGGGGAGATGGACCAATTGTTATAACTAGAGATGTCCTTGCTGATCCTATAAAACATAATGACACTATTCAAATATAGGATGATATTCATGAATCTTTAGTCATGCCACAAACCAAATTACATGTTGACACGTGCTTTATAAACCATTACCACCAAATGAATCCCGTAGAATTCTGGTCAATTTTGAATCCCTGATAGGTACATGAGGACTATTTTCTGCAAGTGCATTGATGCATTTCCCAAGGGCTGTCAAAGATAGATTTATGTACTTGGCCTCTTCTAGAGTATGACCTTCACTGCCTAAAAATAATAAATAGGTAAAAGTTAACAATGTGATAATGTAGGATACACTTCAAAGATAGTGCATGCAAGACATTGTTAGAAATGTCGCATATGGTACTCAGTCAATATGAACCAGATTTGTCAACTCGTTCCGACCCCGCCAGATCCACAATTAGCAATTTACTTCTCTGAATTGTCTGCACACGATGCCCTTTAGGTGTCTGAATATTTGATGCATTTTCATTCACTGCAAGCAGCTCCCGTTCTGGTTTTCCTTTCACAATTTTTTTCACATTAACCTGTATGAAAAATTTAATGTGAAAACTTAACTGTATGCACTAGTTCCATCCCCTCCATAAAAATATTTCATGCACGTTTAATATCCTAGTGGAATTGCAAATGGTTCATTCACAACCCTCTATGCATTTTGTACCAGAAGGATTGCATGGCTACGAGATGACTCAGTGTTTAGCTTTGTATTTGCAGCAAATCGGTTTGCTTCCCCGATTTCCAAAAGATCCAAAAAGCTCCTTTGGTCACGAACGTCAACAAGAGTTGCCCCAGGAAGCGATACATCACCTGTCTTTGGATCTTCGACGATAGCAATGTTGTCTTTTTCAGGAGCAAGGAGGTCTTGTACTGTCTCCATGTATAGCTGTTCATGAACCAGAGAAATTCATTTGTCATTGAGATCAAAAGCTGCATTAGAGATAAAGATGAACAAACAATGTTATTCACAATGACAATAAAACAGTAACAGAATTTTCCGTATCAACTGCTGTAATCAAGGAAATCATCTTTTACAGAACATGGCATAAAAATAACAGTACCTGCAGGTATGAAACTGACACTGAATCTTGGTCTGAGGACATATCTGCAAGGATGTCTTCCATGGCTCGTACCATGATTCCTCGTCCTGCAGTATCCTCCTCACCTAACTTACCAAGCGTGAATGTCTTCCCAGTGCCTGTTTGTCCATATGCCATGACTGTCCCATTGTACCCTTCCAGTACACTCTATGCAAAGAAAAAAAACTTCTTTTGATTGACAGACACACATTATTGTGTACGAGATCTGGACTTGGGGAAAACAAGGGGGATACCTCAACTACAGGCTTGGCAACTACTTCATACACGCGTTTTTGAGAAGCAAACTCCGTCAACACATCATCAAACTGGAATGTTTCACTGTCCCAGTTATTTTTCCTCAGTCTCAACCTTTTGAGCTGAACGAAATGAAGAGGAATGTTCTTAGTCTAAAGAGAGAAAATACCTTCGAATAAGCTATGTAAATGTTCTATTCTATGTGTTGAAAGGAGCAAACCTCTGGCATCAATTCTACATAATCGCCGAAATCAGCATCTGCAATCATTTCTTCTGCATTCTGGGGACGCAGCCTTACAGTCACCCTCACTCTTCCTACTGAGCATAGAAAATCCACAATCACAGAAAGTTGCATCACGTATATGATCCGAATGCTATTCTACCTGTAAGATTTGAGTTCCTAAGAATACTTATGAATACATGTGTAAGCAGGTTTCTTTTATAATTCAGCAGCTCAACTCAGCCCTTGCTATTGCAACTGGGTTTTGTTCAGAAAAATTCAATTTTTTTTATGCATGTCTAACTAAGCCTCTGAATTCGATGCATTTGAGCTTTGCCGTTCCGTTCAAGCAAAAAAACCTTCATGCTGGTGCGTCTAAAGGACACGGTTTTACAAACTGAACTGGAGGGAAGGGAATTACCTCCTGAATCATCTTTTCCGGGGCGAGATGTCGCGGAACGCCTGGCGTGGGTGGGCACAGACGGCGTTGCGGATTTAGACCTAGAGAAGGAGGGAACGGAGGCGGGAGCAGCTTTGTCCGTGGCCGTCTTAGGCGTGGATCCCATCGACAATGGCCGGTCCAGTCTTGCGGTGGCCCACCGGCCTCCGAGGCTGCTCCTGTAGCTTGGAGTGATCGTCATTCAGGATGAATCCTTCCGTGCACCGCTTCTGCAAATCTTTTCTGCCTCCGGAGGGCCGATTCAAGCACTCGTTGTGGTGGCCATGGATGGCTCCAGATGCAATCCGAGGAGAAGGAATTCCAGGAAGGAAACAGCGAAAGGCAAAACAATCAGAAGAAGGGGAGGACCCCTCCCCTCCCCTCCCCCAAAATCTGCATCTCTTTCTCCCCTCTAGAAACCCTCTGCATCCCCATCTCCTCCGTCTCAGTTCCTCGACAGTTCGTTACCTGTTCAAAATCCCTAACGACCAAAATCCACATACACATACATACGTACGTGTATACGTACGTACGTATATACATATGTGCGTATATACATACGTGCGTATATACATGCATATATACATACCACACTCAAATACACATTCATACAAGCTCACATCCCATATGTTTTATCGATTGATTCAAGGCTCAGGAGAATCCGAGTCTGCGTCGATCTTTGTTGCGAAACGATCCGGCGGTGAAGATTTGAAATCATAAGAATTTAGGCTCCGCGAAAGAGGCGATCCCTGCTTTAATGAACGATTCGACAACAAAGATTCTAGAATCGTGCGAGCGTTGTTCGATCGTACATGCGTCGACGGGCGTTTCAGATGTCTGTGGCCTTGTACCAAAATCGCAGATTCACGGCTCTGTTCTGACAATCGTACTCCCCTCGAAGACAGATCGTACTGACAATCATGGTTCTGTTATGACAATCGTAATGCCCTAGAAGACACGGCCTCCTTGTACACAGCATAGCATCATGCTACTACCGAAACCTGATCAACCGACAACGTTGAGTTGGCAACACTGCTGGTATGGATGAGAACTTGAAGATTTTTTCGGCTAGGCTCGCAACCAGATAAGGTGCATGATTCCAAATATCCAGATTCGTAGTTGGCATTTTGTACTAAATGTACCATAATGGGTACGTACAATCTTCGCATGTACATATGACGTGAGGACGATTGACAATGTTGAATGTTTGTGTCTTCCTAACCACTTCTAATGCATAACCACACAAAAAAGGATGTTAGATTCAGGCTGGAATATGTGATACATTTCACTATTTGAACTAAGTTATTTATATCCAACAATTTGTGCTGTCCAAATCTTGTGTAAACTGTAAAGCCAACAGAAATTGTTTCACTCAATTTGACCACTTTATATAAGCTTTACATATAGAGATGGTTGTAGCTAAGAGTTTTTCGCCCTAGTTATATCCACGCCTTCAGAACGACAATCAAACCAAAACCTGTTCCTTTCCGAATGGGGCCTGCAGTGAGAAGAAGTCTTACTTGCTCTGAAAACCTTCACAGGTCAAGGCCCAAGAATTGCAAATGCAATTCTCGGCTTGTTTGTAGGTAGGGGAGTACAATTGTCATTATTGTTTCGGAGCACAGGTTTTTACAAAATTATAGTTTCAAGCATAGCAGTTGTAGATGGTGATAGAAGAGCTTCTCCAGTTGAGCAGCTTTGCAATCAAATGGGGTGTGTTTTGTTGCTGCCCTGCACTGTAAATCCAAGTTTGGGAACTCTCCGCATACATGATGATCCATGCCCGATCCTCTGCTTCTAATGCTCTGGTTCGATGTTAATCGATAGAAGCATGTTGGAATGCGAAAATGCACACCTGTCATGCTTGTAATTGTTGGAGAGACGTGTCGCTCACAAGGAACACATGCCTAGATGTCTGCCATCTGAACATCACAACTCCTTTGTATGCAGTTCGCGGCACACCATCCTGTAAACCCATCAAAATGCACTTCAAGCACTAGTAGTGTAGAAAGCTTATTGAAAAGAGCTCAGATTTACCTTCCACTCTTGGAAAATGCCAAACTGCCTGGCAAGCCTCTCAAATTCTGGCTGACTGAAATACTGAATCCTAACGTCACCCTCAATATTATAGGCCTTTGCAGCAACATCATTACCAGAAATGGCTGTTGCTTTAGAAACCATTTCATAAATCTTACGATCATACTTCCCCTGTGTACAAAAAAATGAACTTTTAAGACATCAGAATTATCCACAACCCATAATAGTGATGACAAATGGATTACAACATACCTTATGCAGGTAATTAAGATCCTTCATCCTCCATTTAACCTGTCAAATTAATCAAACGGAATGAATCAAGCATTAGTTAAATTCTTCCTGTTATCAGCACTCACTGTGTACGAGAAAACTCACATGAAATAGGTTTGCAAGGATAATAAATACGACACATGAAAATATACAACAATACATCATGATTAAATGACAGGGAATAATATAAATTCCCTGAACGTGACAAAAAATTGGGGTAGCAAATAATAATATACTTCAAATACATTTAGAAGATAGGGATCATACAGGGACATCATTTAGTCTGATTGGCTCCAGATATTGCCGGAAAAATTGTCCCATACTCGAACCCTGCATTTGTACATGAAACAACTAACTTAATCTTTTAACGCACAATCATCACATGAGAACTGATTTCTATTTCTGAAGAAGCTTGATAAAATAAAAGGTCTATGAAAAAGGGGAGACAAATTGCCAGAAGTTCTTACCAAATCTCGAACAGTAGTAAGTGTTAAATGTAACATAGTGAGCTGAAAGACTTACCAACTCCCCAAAGTTATAGGTTCTACATATCTCTGGACGAATAAATTGGCGCCCTTTACGCGTTTCATTTAGTCGTAACCAATCATCCCAATATGTGTGATGGTGTCAAGGTACAAATTATGAAAACAGAAAATTCACACTATTGAGATAAATATGGGAGAAAAACTCCAGTAATGGATATGCTTTGGGCCATTTTGGTGATAGCTCCTGCCACAAATCCTTAGTCAACATCCATCCCAATCCAGGAAAGAAATCAGAACGATAGAGAGCTTCTGCAGAGGCAACACACCAAATACTCATTAGAAATCAAACTCTAGAGGGTTTCAGCTGGGTAAATGTCTCAGCCAATTCCTAATATTATAGATTACCAGGATCTTGCACAAATTGCTTTTGTCCATTATCATTCCAAGATGAAATTGCCATTAATGATCTATAACAACAAAGAAAACACTGACTAAATAAATTTCCAATGAATCATTTAAGAAGATATAATCATAGAATAGAAATGGCTATCGAACTTGTCATCCTCAAGAAGCTTTGCAGTTGCCTCGAAATACTCGAAGAAATCAGGTGCTATCTCCATATCATCTGCAAACATCAAAGGTTATAAAACTGCAAGAGTATACAACATGGACATTTTCCATTGATGGTTTTCGCTGCTAAGCACCTTCTAAAATAATAACTCGATTGAACTTCCACTCCTCAAATAACTGGCTCAATGCCCATTTGTAATGCCCTGAAATGAACGAAGAGAAAACAAAAGAGAATGGCAAACAAGCACAATCAATCTTAACATGGGCCAACAACTGATCATTTGCAAGAATTGACGTGAAATATGCATCATTCAAATAAAGACGAAACCTCCCACCTAAGCCATTGAGCTTCAAAACATAGGAGAAAAGCTCTTATATCCGTATTAGACTAATTCAATAATTACGGTGCAAGAAAAAACAAGGACATGTTTTGGAATTGTGAACAAATGGATTATTGTATTGAATGCAAGGAAATAATATAACCCTCAGGGATATGAAAGGAGATATTGAACATTAACATAGCTTTGATTTGATCATTCTATGACAGTATTTACATTTGTAATTCAGCATAAAATAGCTGTGGATTCCTTGGGCTCAGCACTCTTTAAAGTTCTAACATATTCTATTACTAACCCGACTCCTATGCCAGTATAAACAATGTTCTATGTCTACAAACTCTTCCCCCATGCCAATTTGAGGATCATGAGAGATAACTGGCTAGTCCAATAGAACTACTGCTCAAGAAAGAACACTGGATATATCATCCAGTTTTGGGGATGACATTGTCGGTGGAGAAAATTGGTCAATTTTCACAGACAATCGCCTAAGACATCCTAAAGGTGTGACAACTTTTATTTTGACATAAAATACCAAATATAGCGGCCATTCACTATCATTCATCTCAATACACTTACTTGCAATTTTGTAATATGCAACTATCTCTCCTGGCCTGTCTGGAGTGATCACCTCAAAATCCAGATGCTGCCGAAAAATTAGAGTGCCTAAGTTTTGTAAATATAAAATAAATATAACTAAATGCTGATTAAAAAAACAAACGCATACCTGCAGATAATGAAATTGAGGAAAGCTTAATGCTTTAGACCTTACTTCGGCATTACTGCCATCCTGAAAGCAGGGGATTAAATTGTGCAAAAGAGTAATTTCAATAAACGACTGATTAAATAATGTTTCATTCCTACCAACTAGGCAGCCATGCACATGAAAGTTCTGTATCAAGAGGAAAACTGTAATTACCTGAGATATGAAGAGGTGAAATTTTGATGAAACAGGACCATAATATCTGTATCACCAATGCCTCTGTGAGTACAAACATTGTATTCCAATAATACTAGCATTTCGTCCTGCCATTCATATTTTGTTTAGTATTGTAACTTTTCCAGATATAATTTCATGTTTTGGTCTTCACACAGTCATGATATTTACATATTGTTGAAAAACATCGCTAGGAACTTGAAAACACGACATACTGCAGTACTGATTTTATTGTTCTATCCAAATAATCCGCACGATTGCAAGCCATTATAACCACCCCTGCAATAGGCTCCTGCAGAACAAATACGGAGTACTTGTAAAATGTTCTAATTATACATCTTCTCACCAGCTGGATAAAGAAATTAATATAAATAAAACTTGTACTTCTAGCAAATCAAGAGAACCGCAAAAGAACCAACATTCACGAGTCACAGAATTTGGAAGTTCAAAGAAAACTCAATGAGAAATCATTGCAGTCCATCCAAAAGAAGTCGGATGACATTCAAATTTTGACTGAATACATTATAGAAATGAAAAAGGAAAGCCACTCTCCAACACTCTTTGGGCTCAAAGTAGAAGAGGTATCTGACTAAATCATGCGAAAAAGACATAGAGATGTTCAATATGCTGCCATTTGGAAACTTATCGTCATAGGAAAACCCTCCAGACAGTTTAAGAAGACATTCTAATTCTGGACATTCACAGAAGTGGGTTCATGATGGACCTTAGGAAAAATAGATCATGCTGTTGAAACTACATATCATAAGAAGCTTGGCTCTGACATAGATCTACCTTAAAGTTTCACATCTGTGAAATCACCCAAAGAAATAAAGAAAAAAAGCTGAAAAAATACAGACACACACATTCCCATGTTGCATTTGGCAATAAACTTTTCCCAATAAGATCAACACGCCACAAAGTTGAAGTTGTAGGGGAAGAATAATTAACATAGCAGTGGGAGAATATGTATAACGCAATGTATGATGGACACCTTAGAAATGACTCGCTCAGAAATCTGAAGCAACAATTGAATGTAGAATGCAAGTTCCTTAGAGAGTTGATGCAAGTTCAAAATAGGAGTTCAGTTAGCAGAGAATGGAAGTTGCTCATTTCTTTGAAAAGTGGGATCATAACTATAGATTGTTCAAAGATTTATGTCCTCACAGCTAAGACCACCAGTTTTTTGTAGAAGTAACTTCAGAACTAGCAGGATCAACTATTATTACTTAAAGTCTCATCTCAGCCCACAGCACTGGAAACTTTCAAATTACATGAACACAGAACCATTCATTGGGCATACATTTCATGTAATTAAATAGAGATATCTGTATTTGAGAAAGAACATCAACAATCCAAGAATCTATACTATGAAATTTCAGGGTAATCCTCCAATACTGCAGAGATGAAAGTGGCCTTCAGTCTTCTCTGAGAAAAGTGCTCTGTGATCACTCATTAAAGGATTAAGCAATCAAACAATCCAAAAGAAATTGTCCAAGATGGTGATGGAAAATACAAACACATCAGCCAGAGGGGAAGAGAGCTACAATAGAGGAATGTAACTAATTGATGACTAATTGTAACTAAAGTGTTCATTACTACTAAACGTAACTAAATAATAACCCTGGATCGCACATTTAAAAGATGTTCTCATATAATGGGGAATAAGAAGAAATGATGTATTTCCTGATCTAATTGACATCTTCCAATCATATCCTCTACTCTGATTTAATATAAGTTTGTTCACAACTCATTGATCCCCTTTACGGTCACAACAGACATTTGCATGAAATACCACAAAATATGGATTTTCGGCTTTCTTCATTCACACTAGCAGCTCTACTTTTTTCATATGCTAGGACACAAAACTCTTCAAAGATGGAATATACTGTGTCCGCATTACCTGATTGCTGTTCTCTAATAAATTGCCTGCTCCATTCTCTATCCAAATGGAAAAAAGTGGGGAATAAATAGCATGCCTCAAAAGCATGTCCATCTTTCATAATAAAAAACTATAGAAATTGTCATTACTGTTATACTGTTGAAGTAAGGTTTTCACTTGTTCATACTTCTCTTCAACTTGATTCTTCTCTTCTGTACAATATAGTGAAAGAATCAATTTATATACTCCAACAGACATGTTCACACTTTAAATCAAATTGCATACTCCAACAGAAAGTTGAGTCGTTCTACTGATTTAGCAGTGAAATGTTAGAAGTACCTTCAACTAAATGTAAACTACTCTTTTATTAATTTAGTTTACACAGAACAAAAAATCGATTCTGTCAACATTTTGGATGATGAAATCATTATAATGGAAAAGTCTACTGTAATAAGTATTTTCTTCGTCAGTAACACACAAACATCACAAAAAATGCAAGAACAGACTACTTCATTTTTTGCAAAGCTCTTTATTAACATAAATTCCTATGGACTATCAGTAAAAGGGACAATAAAAGTTTTCCAAGGAACAGAGTTTTGATATAACCATAAAACTTTTCGACTTTTATGTGGAACAGTTAATATATGCGTCTGTCAACAAACAAAAACGAGAGACCTTGACAGGTCACTTTGAAAAGGTCAGATACAGGTAATTGTAAACACTTTATTAGTAATTTATATAAAATGGACGATCTGAGAAACCTGGCCTTTTGTTAGGTAGCTCATCTCTACAAAGGAATAGGTAAGCCCAGTTCTTCATCCCCCCTCCTAATTGGGATCCCACTATATCCTCATCCCCCATACAAATCAGAGTGGGGTGGGGGTGGGATTGTGGTTATCAGTGTAAGGTTTGTGGGAATTAACACACAGGTAGTGCTCAGAACCTTGGAATCAGTGTAACTACAGTATAGAGGTGCCGTTTTTGCATCGAAGGGGCAATTTCGAAGGTCTTTGAGCAATTTGGGCTCACGAATAGTGGTATTATGATAATTTACCAAGTGATTAGCAAGTGAGCCAAGGGTAATCACCATTTTGTCAACACCCATGAGGCAGGTGATCACATTGGGATGAGGGAGCTCTTTGGTTAATTTACTAGGGCTATTCCCCAGCCCATGATGATTGTGTGGATTATAAGGATGACGATGACGATGATGATGACAATGACGACGATGAGGAAGAGGACGAGGATGAGGAAGCCAAGGAAAAGGACGAGGACGAGGACGAGGAGAATGAGGAGGAGGGTGGTGGTGGTGGTGGTGGTATTCATGAGCTTCTTAGTCGCATCAATTGGGTGGTTAATGGGCTTATAGTTCAGCCTGGATCCATGAGAAAATATGTGAACTATGAACTTAAAATCATATGATCTTCCGTGGTACCAAATATTAATATTGAATTTCTAGTTCATTGTCTTTCAGATGTCATTGTTAGAACTGAACATATATAGTAGTTCTAGACAGAATGCGAGATATGCACCTTCCAAAGCCAAGATCTTTCCTGTTTGTTCACTGATCTGATCTATAAGTAGTCGCATCTGACTTGTGCAAAGGTTTTCAGCCTCTACCTGCAGCATAGATAGGGGAAATTCTGTATAAACATGCAGTTTGTTTAAAGTAGATTTGCAAGAAATACCTGTTTCGGATATAATTTCTAGATTTTAAGTCAAACCAGAATCTACAAAAATGCTTTGAACATCTTGCAAACATATGGTTTCTGTTTTAATCAGAGAGAGGAATGCTTGTGTTCGGGTGAGCTATTTTAATGCCAACGCCAATAAATAGCCAAATAACTGGTAACTATACAAGCGGCCAACTAATGTCAAAAACCCCCACTCATGTTAATGCTATTCAACATCATCGACCGTGCCCTGCAGTTTGGAGAGGCAGCCCCAAAGAGCATCACTGCTACTGCAGAGTCCTATGTAACGTTGAGGAGTTTCACTTTACACCATTGCATTGTTTAACTTCAAAATAAAGTAAACCTTATCGATAACTTTAGCATGAGAGAGACATTGATTGACCTTTGGACTGACTGAAGTCTGAGGGAATTACGGGAATCCAGTACATGATTTTCATTAACTTTCTGATTCGTGCTCTTGACAGGAGCTTCTAACAGGAAATGGCAGATTTCCACTCGACATTTTAGCCGATCAGAGATGCTCTCTTCCCAAAGACAGGATTTTGAGTGTCCAGGGTGTTACAGCAATGCCTAAATAATTGCACAGATTAAACCATTGATTACGCAAAGCGAAAGAGAGCTTTTTCAATGAATGTCAGAGAGACATTGATTGACCTTTGGACTGGCTGAGGTCTGAGGGAATTACGGGAATCCAGTACATGATTTTCGTTGACTTTCTGATTCGTGCTCTTTACAGGAGCTTCTAACAGGAAATGGCAGATTCCCACTCGAGATTTTAGCCAATCGGAGATGCTCTCTTCCCAAAGACAGGATTTTGAGCGTCCAGGGTGTTACAGCCATGCCTAAATAATTGCACAGATTAAACCATTGATTACGCAAAGGGAAAGAGAGCTTTTTCAACGAATGTCAGAGAGACATTGATTGACCTCTGGACTGGCTGAGGTCTGAGGGAATTACGGGAATCCAGTACATGATTTTCACTGACTTTCTGATTCGTGCTCTTTACAGGAGCTTCGAACAGGAAATGGCAAATTTCCATTCGACATTTTAGGCGATCGGAGATGCTCTCTTCCCCAAAGACAGGATTTTGAGTGTCCAGGGCGGCACAGCCATGCCCAAATAATTGCACAAATTGAGACCGTTGATGATGCAAAAGGAAGGAAATTTTTATTTTTTTTCCAGCAGCACTTACAGCGGTGGCGATGCGATCCGCGTACTCGGACTGTGCAGTGAACAGCCTCATCTTCACGAGCCAAAATTCCATCGAGCGATTGTGTCAGGCTTAAGCAAGGAGAGAGAAAGGGAAATGGAGGGGCGAAAATTTTGGAGGAGGAGAGGGAGGAGAGGCAGCGAGCTTCTCTGACCTGCACGACGACGAAGACGACGGCTCCGAGGAGGAGGAGGACGCGAGCATCGCAGAAGGTGCGCTGGAGGAAGGAGAGGAAGGGCGGCATGGCCATGGCGCGCAGAGAGCTCGCTGCGCGTCTCGAACGGGGCCCCGATCGCTTCGTCGCTCCCGATCGTCAACACGAACACTCCAAGTCTTTTCCTTTCCTTATTTCGCGAGGGATTTTAACACGAAATACAAATTCCAAAATGCAGAGACAAAACTTCTGGAATCTCTCTGATTCTTCTTCTGGAATCTCTCTGATTGGTGATTTCTTCTAGGATCTCTCTGGTTTTGCTCCTCCAATCCATAATGATGAATGAAGATGATGATCCTATCCTCTCCGATTCTCTCCGGTTTGCTCCTCCAATCTATGACGAATGAAGACGGTGATCTTATCCTCTCCGATTCTCTTCTGGAATCTCTCCGATTGATGGTTTCTTCTGGGATCTCTCTCTGCTGATTTCTTCTGGGATTTCTCTGATTTTCTCCTCCGATCTACGATGAACGAAGATGATGACCCTATCCTCTCTGATTCTCCTCCGGAATCTCTTTGATC
>JBBBWG010000770.1:0-13093 GCA_037176905.1 Azolla pinnata
ATAATATTTCTTTGCCCTATACAAGCAACCGCTCCCATGTCTCTTGGGAATTCCCCGAGTTGTCGACAAAACCAGACTCTGTCCTTTGCATAGAAGCTGAGTTTCTCAGAGTCCACAGCTCGGACAACACAGATGGGATGAATGATGCCATTCCCTATGAGCAAGTCTTCGATCATGTAAGATGTTCAAACCAGTTTCGTGCCCCTTGTTTCCAAACGTATATATCGATCGACGCGAATGCTTCTGTAATACATCCATCCACATGCATATACACACACATGCATACAATGCATATGCATATGCATACATACATACATACATACATGCATACATATCCGTCAGATACATACATGGACACATTCATGCCACTCTAATCCATGGCAGAAGGACAACTGAAGGAATCCTTCTCATGGCACAGAACTCGGCTCGTCTTCCTCGCCTAAGGTTTTTGGGAACACAAGCAGAAGGTATGTGCTGCTACCCTGAGCTCAACATCCATCCAAAAAGCCTGTGATGCATTCATCATGTATGCGTGTTGTTGGCATGGTTCATGGCTTCGTTTTCCCCTCCCTCAAATCTGTATCATTTGGGTTTTCCTCAGCAAGAAAGATGCCATGTTAGATTCATTTTGCCGCAAGAGGGGGCTCTCTCTCTCTCTCTCTCTCCTTGATTCTCACTTGCTTCTTGGAGCAAACGGGCGAAGATGCACCTGCTATGGCGGAGCATAGTTGCGCATCTTACCACATTTGTGGATGTGTGCGCAGCAGGCATTCATGTGAAGGATATATGTGGTGGGCCTGAGTGGTTTATGCTGCCTTGTTTCCTCTGATGCTCGTTGAATCCGGTGGGATATCCACGGCCCGCCGAGTTACGCAAAGTTCCATCATCTGCAGGAGCGCGGATTCGTGGGCTGTTTCGATCCAAACATGCATCGATCGCGGAGCATTCCAGCGATCCTTTCGCTTGTTCGAGAAGATGCGAGAAGATGCCACCATCGTTCCGAGCAAGCGCACGCTCCGCTCCGTGCTCAAGGTCTGCGCCCGCCTCGGATCGATCGAGAGCGGATATGCGGTGCATTGCGAGATCGCGAAGAAGGGATTCGACGCGGATGCCTCCGTCGGGAGCAGTCTTGTGGACATGTATGCAAAGATGGGCTCGATCGCAGAAGCTCGCGTTGCGTTCGAGGGATCGAAGGATCGAGATGTGGTCGTGTGGACAGCGTTGATATCAGGGTATGCCGAGAACGGCCTCAACGAGGAGGCGCTGAGTGCGTTCGAGGGAATGCGAGATGCATCCGTGTTCCCCAATTCGGTGACGTTTCTATGCGTCTTGAAAGCTTGCAGGAGCATCGTCGGCGGATCTGCGAGAAGGGGTCAAGAAATCCATATCCTGATCGCGAAAGCAGGATTGGAGCGGGATCGCTTCGTGGGAAGTGCGCTGGTCGATATGTATCGCGATCGTCGTGGTCTGATGGCCGAAGCGCGGGGCGTGTTCGATCGGCTGCCGACGAAGGATGTGGTGCTATGGACGGCGATCATCGGAGGTTACTTCGGCAATGGCGAAGCCGAAGAGGCGATGGAGCTCTTCGAAACGATGCGAGCGGATGGAGTCTCGCCCAACGCCGTCACAGCGGTTTGCTGCCTGAAAGGGTCCGCTGGATCGGGCTCGATCGGAAGAGGCGCTAGCCTGCATTCGCTGATCGTAAAGATGGGATTCGACGATGTTGTTGTTGATGATGATGTTGTTGATGTTGTTGTTGTTGATGATGATGTTGTTGTTGATGATGATGTTGTTGTTGATGATGATGATGGTGATGATAGCGATGGTGGTGGCGATCGATTCGTGAAGTCGGCGCTTGTCGACATGTATGCGAAATGCGGCAGCCTCGCAGATGCCAGGTATGTGTTCGACACGATGAATGCGAGGAGGAGCTTGGTCTCGTGGAACGCTCTCATCGGCGGCCTTGCAGAGCGCGGCGGCGGCCACGGCAGGGAAGCTCTAGAGTGTCTGGAAGAGATGCAGAGCGAGGGAGTGTTCCCCGACGCGATCACATACGTATGCGCGTTGAGAGCTTGCGCGAGGCTCATCGAATCGGGGCGAAAGATGCACGCGGAGATCGCGAGGGACGGGCTCGAGGCCGATCGCTACGTGGGCATCGCGCTCGTCGACATGTACGCCAAGTGCGGCTTCCTGGAAGAAGCCCGGGAAGCGTTTGATGAGCTTCCGTCGCGGGAGGATGTGGTCTCCTGGAACGCGTTGATCGCGGGGTACGTCGAACACGGCCTCGCGCAAGAAGCCCTAGCTTGTCTGCAAGAAATGGATGCCGATGATGGTGGTGATGCGTTGTCAGATGCGATCACGACAACATGCGGTTTGAGGGCTTGTATGATGATGGGGGCGATCGAGCGAGGCCGATGGATGCACTCGGCATCGATCAGGCGAGGCCTGATCGACGCCGATCCGACGATCGCGAGCGCGCTGACGGAGATGTACGCGAAATGCGGATGCCTCGCGGAAGCGAGGGCGGTGTTCGAAGCTGCGCAGGATCGGAGCGAGGCCTCGTGGAGCGCTCTCCTCTGGGGCTACGCTTGTCGAGGGGACGCCGAACTTGCCTTTGGCTTGCATGATCAGATGCTCGGCGAGGGCCTGTTTCCCGACGGTGTTTCGTGGCTCTGTCTCCTGACTGCATCTAGTCATTCTGGGCTCGTGGGCGGCGACGAGCTCCTCGGGTCCATTACCTCAGTTGATGGCTTCGCGCCGACTCTGGAGCATTGCAACTGCATCGCCGATCTGTATTGCCGATCTGGGCAGCTGCGCCTCGCCATGGCTCTGGTGGAGACGATGCCGTTCCAGCCGAATCGCGTCACGTGGTGCACTGTTGCTGGGCTCCTGCTACAGGAGGAGGAGGAGGAGGAGCAGGAGTAGGAGCGCGGGTGGCTTTTGCGCTTGTCTGAGGAGGACATCTGGTGATTTGATGCGGGGAAGTTCTGGAGAAATACGCTTGCGAATTGTCCACTTCGAATGTGATCGAGCGGATTGACTCCTCACAAATTGTAACTGCGAAAGCCAGTTTCCGCATGGGATTGTATACACTTGAAAGGCATAGCAGTAGCGAAGAAGAAGAAGGAAGCTTCACCTGGGAGCAAGTATGCAGAGCAATCACAAGCCGCAACAGTTGCAGTAACTTCTACACAAGCTCGGTTCACCTGCAACAATCGCAGTTGGGAAGAGGGCAGATAAAACCCCCGATGATTCAGATCACACGACAATGCTATTATTTCTCGCCGTCATCGTCGTCATCATCGTCATAATCACCACCACCACCACCACCACCACCACCACCATCATCATCATCATGATCATCATCATCATCATCATTGCGGCTATTGCTGGAGTCGGCAACGATTGATCAATCAAAGCGTGAACAAGAGCTAGCAACAGTCGATCAGTCAAGCATGAACCAAAGCCAGCAATGAACGATCGGTCGATCGATCATCACCATCACCATCACCATCATCGTCGTCGTCGTCGTCGTCACTATGAGCATTGCCAGAGTCAGCAAACGATCGATCGATCGGGCATGAAGCAGATCCAATCAATTAGGCACGAAACCAGAGCCAGCAAACGATCGAATCGACGCGGGAAGTCTATCTCTCAGATCAGGAGCACATTGTTGGATGCACACACCACACATGCAAACGATCGCATAGAGAGAGCATTTCTCAGGGCGCGTGAACAGGCGCTTAGACGAGATCGTGTGCTTCCTACACACAGGGAGTAAACAAATAAATGATGAAATGACGAAATAAAATCAGGGGAAATCATCCATCAAGTCCATTAATCGATGGAAAATTATAGATTTAACTCGTCGAACATTTATGCGCAGCTAATTCCCCACCGATCGATTCTGTTCCTTCCCTTACTGCTTACTGCCTATGCCCTAATCGCTTCTCACTGATCGATCCTATCCCTTTTCGTCACTGTAGTCGCTTCCAATCTATCGCTTCTCGTGCTCGTCGTCGATTCTTCATCTTCTTACAACTGCCCGCCGGCGGCGTTCCCCGCTTCATAATTCTGTTGTTTATTCATCGACCTCCTTACGATGTTGCTCGATGAACAGCAAGAAGCCGGCCAGTGCAGAATCTACTGAAAATCTCGTCCCAGTCCATGAACCGGGGCGTGAATCTGCACTGTTTTAAGTTCTCAGCGATCATTGAAACATAATTAACAGATCTGTCAGGCAAATATTTTCTAGGTAAAAATTCCCAATTAAGGAAACAAAGAAATTAATTAATTAATTAATTAATTAATTAATATTGGATAACATATATATAATTACTGTATATATTATAAAAATGATTTTATATATATTTATATTTTATATTTATAATTAATTAATTAATCTAAATTATACACAGAAATACGTAACGTCTTCAAGAAGAAGAAGAAGAAGAAGAAGAAAGAAGAAAGAAAGAAGAAAGAAGAAGAAGAAAGAAGAAGAAAGAAGAAAGAAGAAGAAAGACAGTGTACTGTGCGAGCTTCCTCCGCCATGGCTCCTCGCTGCTGCTTCTGCTTCTGCTTCCGCTTCTGCTTCCTCCTTCTCCTCCTCCTTCCTCCGTTCCTCCTTCCTGCCTCCGCCATCGGCTTCAACTGGGGATACATCACTCATCACCCCGTCCCCGCCCCCGCCGTCGTCCAGCTCCTCCTCGCCAACAACATCCCCAAGGTCAAGCTCTTCGACGCCATTCCCTCCGCTCTCCACGCCCTCGCTGGCTCCGGCATCGAGGTCATGGTCGGCATCCCCAACGAGCTCCTCCGCAGCTTCGCCTCCTCTCCTGCCGCCGCAGACGCTTGGGTCCAGTTCAACCTCACCGCTTATATGGGGAAACGAGGATCAAACATCAAGTAAGGGCTCTCCGTCTCTCCGCTCTCTGTGTTTTCTGCTTCTGGTTCTCTGCCATTGCCAGATCTGGTAGTCTTGTGTTTTCTTTCCGTCGAGCTCATGTCGTTCATGCTTGGTAGTTGAGATCTACCTGTGAATTGGCCTTCTGCCTTTTGCGTAGACGGACTTTCCCTGCTTAGCATCCGTAGACGGGATCGTCTAAGAAGAAATGTCTACTGATTTCCTCATTCCCACGGAATTTCCAGTGGAAATGTGATATGTTCCCCTTCAGGAACTATCGATCACGAAGCTTCTTTCCTGATGAAGCCGGTGCGGAACCGTTTTGTGCAACATTGCTTAGTGCATGTGGCACTCGCATTGAAATGCAGAAAGACAATGCAAAGGAAACGAAATTGAAATATTGTTGCACCTTCAAAGAAAATTTCATCAGTTGTTTGTCAGTATGAATAATATGGCATCCGTTCCAGAAATGGCTTGTTAATAATCCAGACTGTTACTTCCTCCATGTAATGCTTTTTCATCTTGCGACCTCCTTCGTATGCTGTTTACGTTGCATCTGATCATCCGCTTCTAGCTGTATGCTGTATACATTGCATCTCCTGCAGCAGTTGATTTCATGAATCAAGGTGATTGGTTGTTATTACACTTCTACTCTAAATGCAGACATGGAAAGAGACGGTTGTTGGCTTTTTTAGCAGTTTTTCTTAATTCTTTTCATTCTCATATAACATTTCAAAGAACTTTCTATCAAAGTCTAGTACCTCATTCGACGGTGACCTCACGTTCTTTGGACTCGACTAATCAGTAACACCTACAATATGCAACAAAGTATAGATACTGTTCTCTTTACGTTCCTCTTTATGAGTTTCCAATCTGTCATTTAAGAACGTGACCTTAGTTCAATTTGTGGAATAATTAGCTCAGGTGCGTGTATAAGCTTCTAGCTGTATAAGCTTCTCCTACAGCCGTTGATTTCATGAATCAAGGTGATTGGTTGTTATTACACTTCTCCTCTAACTATAGACATGGGGAGAGATGGTTTGTGGCTTTTCAGCAGGTTTTTTCTTAATTCTTTCATTCTCACATAACATTTTACGAACTTTTCTATCAGAGTCTAGTACCTCATTCGACTGTGAATTGACTTTCTTTTTACTCGACTTTGTTCGCAGTACTAAAGAGCTCTACTCTTCGCTAATCGGTAACTTCTACAATATGCAGCAAAGTATAGCTTTTTACTTCTCTCTGTATGAGTTTCCAATCTTCTATTTAGGAACTCAACCTTAATTCAATCCGCGCACTAGCTAAATGGAAGATTGGACTTCTTAGTTCAGGGCTGTGTATTTGTAGGATCTGATCGTTCCTTATTGTAATGGATAGATATGCTGTATGCATCCGTTAACTCAAGCACATATCTTTCTTCCTCTGGATTGATTTTGGATATACTAAAGTCAAGACCTTTAAGTAAAGCTAGGATGTCCAAGCCAGGTTTTAACAAGCTTGTTTGCATTTAGCAAAGGCGTCAATGTATATTACCACTCTTGATCGTCTTGGTCACAGCATAACATGGCATGGATGTTTCTGCATCCTGCGTTTTTATAGCAACTGCATCACATCGTGTTGGAGTATATGTTTCTATCGGAACTCCATTATGTTGTATTATATTTTCAACTTTGTCTCAAAATGAATGTGTTGCTAATTCCTGTTCATCTCAATCATTTGAAAACTTTGCAGATATGTCACGGTAGGGAATGAACCGTTCCTGGCTGCATATGGAACTCAATTCCAGAACGACACATATTACGCCATGAAACACATTTATGAATCTATTGTGAAGGTTGGGCTCAGTAATCAAGTAAAGGTGACTATCCCGTTCAATGCAGATGTGTTCTTGAACTCGGTGCCTTCAAAAGGACAGTTTCGGCCTGATGTAAAAGAAAGTGTACGACAGATAGTTGCTCTCCTAGATCAAACCAATTCTCCGTTCATTGTGAACATCTACCCTTTCCTGGACCTGACACAACAGTCAACTTTTCCTCAAGACTTTGCATTCTTTGATGGGACTAGCCACCCGCTGGTGGATGGATCGTTCACATACTCAAATGTCCTTGATGCAAGTCTTGATCTAGCAATTACAGCGCTCTCAAGTATTGGCTATCCAAGTGTACAGGTGGTGATTGGGGAGATTGGTTGGCCCACTGAAGGAGGTGTATACGCTAATGTCTCTACTGCACAACGGTTCAACCAGGGTTTGATCAATCATATATCAAGCAAACAAGGGACTCCATTGCGGCCAGGTACAACTATAGAAGCCTATCTGTTCAGTCTATTCGACGAGAATGAGAAAAGTGTGCTTCCTGGAAATTTTGAGAGACATTGGGGAGTGTTTACCTTCGATGGACAAGCTAAGTATCCATTAGACCTCACAGGCCAAGGGAGGAAAACCAATACTTTAGTTAATGCTGATAACATTCCCTACTTACCAACCAGGTGGTGTGTGGCTAATCCTTCTGCCAATGAATCACATTTGTCTATGAACGCACAATATGCATGTGCAAATTCAGATTGTACAGCCCTTTCAGATGGTGGGTCCTGCAGTAATATTGGTGCCCCGACAAACTTCTCATATGCATTCAACACTTATTATCAGCAGAACAATCAAGAGGCTAGTAGCTGTAACTTCGATGGGCTCGGGATCATCACTTTCGTTGACCCGTCAGTCGGAGATTGCAGGTTTCTAATAGCAGTTTCTGATGCAGGTTTGATCAGATCTTCACTAAGCATTTATTCTTTGCTGCTAGTTATGCGAGCAGTCGTCTATTTCGCTGCCGTACATTGACACTCATTTTCGTTTCAATTTTTTTCTATAATGCTTCTTACATTCTTTGAATGCCATCGATCCTCCTGGCATCTGTTACAACCAATAGTCTAATTGCACTTCTACGTATGATGTACACAAGATAAGAAGAAGGTAGGCTTTTTGATTATATCTATCTATCTGTCCAATGTGCAGTTGGTACCTTTGAACTTTTGTGTAATTAAAACAGGAATTGATGCACCATTGGTCTAGAATTGGTTCAAAGCTGCCCCTCGTGTTGCGATCTTCAAAAATGCTATTTCGTTCCAAAGTTTCATAATCTGTGGCGGAAGATGTTGCTTCTCGTACGTAGAATATCGTTGGTTCATTCCAATGGCACGTCCAAAAGATCCAAAGGAGTAGTACTATAATGTGTAACAATATGGCCATAATCTGATGGATCGACTTGCAGCTCAGACGTGGCTCAGCTCAAAATTAGTTGAGCTCGAGACCATGTTTTGGCTCAGCTTGAATCCTCTCAAAAACTAGCTTAAAAGCTAAGCTTTTGGCTTGGCTTCGGGTTGTAAGTGGCTTTGGACTTTTTTCCAAGCTAGCAATGGCTTATCAAGTGTCTTGAGCGCGAGCCAGATTATCAGCTGAGCCACATGCACTACTAGTTACTCGTGGCTTGAGCGCGGGTGGAATTTCGTGCTTCAAGCAGCTTCAGGTCAAATAAGCGGGTCAAATAAGTAAACAGTGGCGAGGAGGAGCAATTAATCGTCTTTCGGTTCTTAATGAACGAATCACTACGAAGACGATCCAGACCCAGATTAAGATCTCCAACGAGTTACTCATCTTTAATCTCCGACGATGCAAGAGTGACATCGATCGCGAGTGCACGAATGAATCAGGTAGCAGTGAGGAGGTCATTAGGGAGCCATAATAATAATAATAAGTAAGAGAGGGTCTAGACTTTCATTGGTGGCGGACGGGATTCGAACCGGAGACCTCCTCCTTTCTTCTTTCTTTTCTCTTTTATCTTCTTCTTCTTCTTCATCTTCTTCGGGTTTAGGGTCTGTTAGGGTTTAAGACTTCGGGTTTAGGGTTTTTCAGGGTTTAAGACTTCGGGTTTAGGGTTTTTAAGGGTTTAAGACTTCGGGTTTAGGGTTTTTTAGGGTTTAAGACTTCGCGTTTAGGGGTTTTTTTAGGGTTTAAGACTTCGGGTTTAGGGTTTAGAATTGAAGAACAAAACTGAACAAACTGAAAGATTCGAAGTATTTACATTTGTGACCTTCTTCGTCATCTTCTTCGTTCATTTCTGTTTTTTCAAAATTTTGAATTGTCTGCATTTTGCTTCGAGCAGCCATGGAAGCTTCTGCTTCTGCTTCTGCTTCTGCTTCGCCTTCGCCTTCGCCTTCTCCCGTCGCCATGGAAGCTTCCGCCTCTTCTCCGTGCTTCTGGCGCCTCTTCGCCGTCTACATCCACAACCTGCTTCCCCTCTCCACCAGCTCCCGCGCCGACCCCGCCACCATCCTCGAAGGACACATCTTACCCCTCCTCCATCGCTTCCGCTTCGCCTCCCTCTGCACTGACCTCCCTTCCCTCCGCTCCATCCTCCTCATGCTTACAGCTTCCGGCTTCGAGCTCCCACTGCGTACCGTCAGGCTCTCTCTCTCCTCCAATGTCATCCACCGCTCCCTCTTGGCGCCGTCCCATCGTCCTCCGGATTTGGATTGCTTGCCGGACGAAGTCGTGCCTTCTTCTTCTGATCCGACCTTCCCCGGCTTTACGATCGTCCGCTCTGCCTTTGAATTCGCCAAAGAAGCTTTGGAACATAGCTTTTACCTTCTCAGAGATGCCACGGATGAAGCTGTGAAGAAGCTTCTCGTGAATGCAGGCTGTCACGATAACGGTGCACGCGACAACGTTTGCCTACAGATGAAGATCTGTGCGTTGGAAGAAGAGTTCTGTTGGAACATTTGTGATGAGGATCGCCTACTAAAGGTACCATGATACATATCGTAATTTGAAATGCTTCAATGCTTAATCAGAGCATAGTGAACATAAAGCATGGCCTGCTCAGGAATTGAGGAAATCAAAGTCAGACCTTAGAGCAATGGCTGGTGGCATATCCGCTGCAAAACTAGGCTGGAATAGATTACACGATCCTGGTGAAAATAGAAGTACAGACAAGATGTGTTATTGATCTGCTGTAAAAGAAAAAGAAAAAAACTATACAGGTAGAGAACATAGGTATAGGCGGTTCTTTGTATGTCAATCTGCTTTTCATGGGGAGGATTTGCGTTTTAGTTATGTTTGGACATGATGGAGGATCGATCATATGCACAGCTCGTTTCCTTTCTCCATGGTTTTGGATCTGTTAAATCTCACGAATTGCTTTGGCTTAGTACATCATGGAAGGAGCGAAGCACCGATTCGGCTCTTCCGATGGACAAGATGATGCTGAAGAAAGCCGGTTGTCCTGTTTTATGAGAAGAGGTTTACAATCTCCCAACAAAGAGGCTCGCCTTCAAGCTCTGAAACTTGCCATAGCCTGTGGCTTCCATTCTCACTATGTCTTCTCCAAGTTTTTTCATCTCTTCGAAACATCCTTGTACCTTGAAGATTTCGGTGTCAGAGAGTGCTTGCTTTCATCCTTACTGGACATGATCTACATGCATCATGACAAGATCACATTCAGCAACGTATCACACATCATCCTTCCGTTCTTGTACGCTCCTACTGTCAATCTACAGCTGGCGGCCATTATCGGTTGTGGTAAGCTTGAAAGCTTGAAGCAATTGTTGCATATCTTCAAAGCAATTGCTGCATCTTATACATATCTAATTTGGGGATGTCTTGCTACTTGAATGGGAATGAGCATCTGTGTTGATACAGGCAGGCTGCTTCTCTATGATTGCTTTCCTGATGAGACAGAATGTCTCTTAAGTGCCATGATCGAGCGCTATGTCTGCGAGTCCATCTCTACAAGCGATTCGCTGCAACCTAAACCAAGGTCCGCATCTGTCTGAGATTCGGTTCGATTAGTGCTGTCTATATAGGGGAAAGGTTCAACAAAGAAAAGCAGATTTTTCATGTGCAGCAGCACTCCACGCAAGAATTCAAAGCATACCACAGCGCTGGATGTGATGCCGAGGTTCTTCCACGAATATGCCGGAGAGGATGAGCATCAACATCAAGACGAGATCGCAAACACGATGGTGTACATGTGTCTGGAAAGGATAGATGAAGGAGTGGTGCTGATCGTGGAGAGCGACAAATCGTGCGAGAGGACCGGGCACAATGATCAGCAACATCTGTCACCGAATGAGCTCTCGTCGCAGCTCCAAAACAACGTCATCCTTCAAGATAATCATGAAACAGCTGTGGAAGCGAGGAGTCTTCACTTGGCTCTTCGGTTGGGAATCAATATGAGCAACACCATTGACGCGGTTCTCGACAGCCTTGTCCTCAATATCAATGAGCAGAGACAGTCTGCCGACCATAATCTACAATTAGTCACAAGGAATGCTTGCAAGAAATGGCTTCTTAGTTCGTTGGGCCAGAATTTCGATTTCTCGGAGACATGGAACAGTTTGTAATAGAATCTTTCATGCTAATAATAAAAGAGTAGCAGTTTGCTGAATTTGGAATTGCAGCAGCAAGTCGGTATATTAGTTAGAAATGTTTATTACACAATAAAGCCTTGTTCTTACCAGCCCCTCTGGTTGTGTATGTTCAAATCTATATATCCGAAAGGACTGCGTAAACAGACTTCCAAAGTTGTTTCGTTTCGATCACAAAAAATGCTGCAAGCGACGATGTGCTCTCACCGCAAAAAACCGTGTACACTGCCGCACTTGAATGTGTACGCATTCGGAGAATTTCCGATCCGCGCGAGCTGTTATCGATCGGCCCCCTGTTTCTCGCATTTCGTCGAGAGAAATCGAAGCAGTGTCTGCTGTTTGCCCCCCTGCTTAGCTTTCTTGCTTGGCAGGTTACTAGATGGAGGCAGGCTCACCTTGCGCTTCAACGCATCAATGTTCACCTGTAAGAAGAATCAGAGAAAGTTGAGGCTCATAGCCCACATGTCTTCTCACAATGTAGAGTGCTTTTCTGAAAAAATTCTAGTTTACCTTCAGGATAGGGGAATCGATTCCTTGCTGCAGACTCGAGCCTGTTGTTGATCCGGGTTGCACCCTTTTCGCTACCAAAGGTGATGATCCCATATGAGATGCCTTGCTCTTGACGGATTCTACTTCCTTGCTCTTATTAGTCTTGAACGATAGAACGAAATTGTTTTCCTTTCCTCTTCTCAGTTCGTTATCAAGGTTGGATGCCTGAACAAAGTTCTTTGTACAACATTCAGATCTCTTCAGTACCTTCATAGGGGAAAAATGAATTGTAAAATGCGCAATTGTGTAGCATAAGTTTGCAAGAATAGTAGCCAATGGTAGACAATCTCATTCTTGGGTCAATGGCAATCTTCTTGCACTAGGACAATTACTTACCTTCTTCTCTTGCATCGTTGCATCAGATGTCATAACTGGAACAAGAGAAGATTTGCGCTCCATTCTCCTGCCGGGGATGATGAGCTCATCCTCACTCTCAGAGGCCGAGTTGGGAGCGTAAACAACATTGGGCCATTTGTGATTACGTCTTTTCGCTGTCTTCTGGCGGCAGTGTTTCAGACTAGTTTCTGAAGAAACATTCAAATGGCCAGGTAGATTCAGCTCATCCTTTTGCTTAAATGCATCGGATTGCTCTTTGGATACTGATAAAACAGTATTTCCATGGTTCTGTTTCGAGACGTTTTGTTGATGCGTTGTGCCATTGCACAATCTGTGAATGAAAAACATGAGAGAAAGGTCATGAAGTTGAGAGAGGAGGCAAAGAATAGCAAACGATGAAACTTCACCGATGAAATGAATGAAAAGCAATTAAACTTACATCGGTTCAGAATGAGATATAGACACACATTCATCCTCCATATCTTCTTCAGGCATCAATGGCATTGTGTCTATATATTCAATAAGCTTTTTCAATCGTGATGTTAGAAGACTATCATTCGGCCATGCAATGGCATCTTCAGTCTTTTTATTTTGACACCCAGCCTCCTCACTCTTTGGGATTTTAATTTCGGCTGCATTTTCTGCTGAAATCTCTACCTCGTGATGCACAGCATTCTGCAAATAGGTGAAATTATCATTCCAACTATTATAATCTCTCTTTTGGGAACAATGACCAAAAAATACCCGTAAGGGTCATAAATTGGAAAATTACACCCCAAAAATTATACATGACAAAAAATTAACAATTACAATTGACACATAAGCATTAGTAATCTAAATGTTGCTTTGTTCATTAGTAATCTAATTTGTTCATTAGTAATCTAA
>JBBBWG010000770.1:22432-36971 GCA_037176905.1 Azolla pinnata
CCTCCCAATCTTAAATATGGTGCAATACAACGAAAATCTTTCCATAGTTGTCGGCCTCTTGCTTGACCCGCTAAACACCCACGAGACGAGGAACATTATTCTAGCCTCCCTGGATAAGCCAATCTTAACTGGTGGATTATTATTGGTTCTAGACCTCGAACTCTTCCCTCGTTTATCGCAACGACAAAGTGAGCAAATTGACGATCATGGAAACAAAAGTGTTTCTATCTTGATAATCTCGCCCTATAAGTTGTTGTTAGGGGAGGAAGCATGGGCATCATCAAGCACGTGGAAATCCTGCTGCATGAGCTTTTCTGAAATGTTGAGATAGAATGTATGGAAGAGCTTCGTTGTTTCCCCGAGAACCAACATGCAACCGTATAGTATGTATAGAATTCGATGTCATTTAAATGACAACATTTTTACAAATAAGCCCCATTCCACAAAGAGCGCAATACTAGGTGTGATCCTACACGACACGGGCAATTTATGATCAAGGCCTGTTCATGTAAGCGGAAGCGTGAGAACGGTGAGAGCACGCAGAAGACGAGATATTACAATACCCAAGAAACAAGCAGATTGCGAGCAATTTGCTATCAGAACGAGTATTTATACGATACCGCATCGACGACGTTACGATGCGGGTCGAAATCGCGTCACGACCTCTGATTCCCGCTTCGAACGAGCTCAAAGTTTCGGAACCTAAAGATTCCGCCGGCGCGAACCATTAGCAGCCTTCATCCACGCTCGAGGTTTTTAACGACACACCTTTTCTTCACAAGTTCGACTCCTATCGCATCTCTGAACCGTTCTACTGATACAAGCTTCGAAACATTCAGCGTTTGTGTATTCCACTGAATTCAGTGGCCCCAGATTCCTGTTCCAGAGTCGATGCTCACACATACGTACGTACGTACGTACATACACAGACAAATACACACCCACAGACACACACATTATACAAAATACCACACACAATATACATTCAGTGTACATGTATGCGGACATGAACATGACACAATGTACATTGTACATGCTTCACATACGGATGAGAATACGTATACGTATACAGTACGTGTACAGTGTACAATGTATGGATTTGTGTGCGAGAGAAGAAACTGTGGAGCGAGACGATGAGGCCTTCGATCCCGACCACAGAAAATCTACGGAAAAGAAGCTTCTTATCATCACCATCCGCCCATGCGAGCCTTCCTTCCAGGAAGAATCACGAGGAGGAGATTCACTCGGAGGCATTCTTCCAGCTCAGGTTAGATTCTTCCGTTTCTTCTACCCTGGATTTCTGGAGGATTTCCTTGCACGGGCCTTTGCGTTGATACGCCGCGTTATTTCTGCTCCATCGTTTCGTCATTGGCGTTAATCCTTGTTACCACGCTGTGCTTCAATCCGTCTTCTTTTCAATCCGTGCGTGACTCGATTTGCTTGTGCATTTTGCTTCAGACTCTGTCGATTTCTATTTGGAGTGAGTGGTGTTGTTAGCGATCATCTTTCCATCGTTTGTTTCGCATCGCCTTCCAGTCGTGTTTCTGATGCTTACGAACTTTCTCACACAGTTTTTAGTTTCTGTATAAATGATTAGATTATGGAGAGCTCAGTGATAACATCCTCGTGTCCTAGGTCAGTTAAATCCGATGGGATTTTCAAGGTCTACATTTTCCATGGTCTCGACATCAAAATCATCGTAATACAGAAGCGATTCAGTCTATTCTTTGTCACGGAGAAATCAAGACCTTCTTTCAAAGAAAAATAAGCACGTTTCCTATAACCTAGCAGAATGTAGGATGCTGAGTGAATTAAGTTCTGAAAGTGCACACCACGACGATCTCTCTGCAGATATCACTTTATAAGATCATTACTTCACGTGCAAGGATGCATAATTTGATTACCTATCAGCGTATGCATGGTCATTATAGTCATATCGCTTCTGGTCACTTGAATCGTATGGATTTTCAGCTTTGTATTTCCTAATGTCTCACATTGGTATCATTGTTTAGGAGAAACTTGGAGTTTATGCACCATTGCAAAATTTGAATGAGCATTTCCCCCAGTAGCTCAGAAGAATGGCGTATGCTAAATGAAGCTAATTATCTGTGTGTCAATATACATGATCAAGTTCATTACTTAAATATGCTACATTATCCAGCCATTGTATATTCATCCTGATCATGATTTTCTCTGTCTTTCACTGTAAAACGATATAACTGACTAGTTTCGTATATGTCCTTGTTGTTTTTAGGGTTTTATCACCCTTTAACTTCTCAACATGAATGTGAACGCCATTGCACCATCATCACTAGACCTTGCAGCTAGGAATCCAATGGCGTGTGCTTCACTGAAGAGTTCTTTCAATGGCTTACACAACATCGACATCCATAGACAACCAACAGACTCCATCTGGGTGCGGTGCTTAATGCCTTATGAAATGGAAATCAAATTTAAAACTAAACATCCTTTATAGTCAGATCAATTAGGTTTAGTTAGAAAGCACAAATCTATCCGTTATAAATAACCTATTTTTTTGTATTTTAATCCACTTTGGGACATAATTTTGTGTCTTCTTTTCTACTCAAAATCCAGGCCCAAGGCAAAGGTCAAAGCATTAAACCTCAGAGGAGAAGTGGAATTAGATGCTCACTAGTTGCAACAGCCACTGTTGAGAAGAAGAAAATCTTGATGATGGGAGGCACTCGCTTTATTGGCTTATACCTAGCTCGTCTCTTGACCGAATCTGGTCATGAAGTGAGTTTGCAAGCTGATTAGAATTCTTGTGTAATAAAATGTTCATAGTAGGGATTTCGAGTTTGCTCTGGTTTGCTCTAGGTAACCCTTTTTACTAGAGGGAAAGCTCCCATCACACAACAATTGGCAGAGGAGTCGGATGAAGATTACAAAAAGTTTGCCTCTTCGGTAAATGATCTGTACACTACTGACGAATTGTTGGGATGCAATGAAATAATCTTGCTGATACACTGAATGCATTGAATGTAGGTTAAACATTTGAAAGGTGATCGACAAGATTTTGAAGCCCTTAAGACCCAACTCAAAGGGACAGATTTTGATGTTGTGTATGATATTAATGGTCTCTCTCTCTCTCTCTCTCTCTCTCTCTCTTCTCCCCGGTTGTGTAGAATACTTTTACAATTTATAGGAATTCATCTATGTACTTCATGCTACCCACCAAAGAAACATTTGTTCTAATTCCACCTCAAAGATTATTCTCAATGATGCATCGTATTTTGCAGGAAGAGAAGCAGTTGAAGTCGAACCGATTTTGGAAGCCTTGCCCAACCTTGAGCAGTAAGTTTCCATCTCGCCAGGGTTTCCTTTTCACATACAATTTTTCTCTCAATGATTTGATAAACAACTAGTTAGCTGAGTAAAGCATATTTTCATCATGTTCCACATATTGCATACATTTACAGCAAAAATAAGAAAAGGATTAGTGAAGCTGAATTTATAATATGTATCATTGAATAGAGGATAACAAAAATTAGTTTATGTAGCCAGAATTAGCTCAAGAAAGCGCAGGATAGCCAAAAATGGGTGTGCGTCTAAGTAGGTATAGTATACAAAATTTCAACAATACTCAGTCTATTTTTTCACGTGTTACTCACATGGTCAAAATTAGCATAAAAGCTAGTTGTTTCTCATTAATGTTTTTCAGGTCTCATATGCCTTATTAGTTTTGTCTTGAGAGACATTGATTTTTCTTTCTTTCTTCTGTATTCTCTTTCTAAATCTCAGTATTTTTGTACTTCCAGGTACATATTTTGTTCTTCTGCAGGAGTGTACTTGAAATCTGATCTCCTTCCTCACTTTGAGGTTGCAAAATGATCTTTGCTGCCTTAATCTATTTGTCTGCTGTAGGCCATCTAACATATCATCATAAATTGTCCTACGAATGTGCAGGTAGATGCAGTTGATCCTAAGAGTAGGCACAAAGGGAAGCTTGATACTGAATCATTGCTCGAAAAGAAGGGTGTGAATTGGACCTCCATTAGGCCTGTATACATTTATGGACCACTTAACTATAACCCAGTTGAGGAGTGGTTTTTCCATCGTTTAAAGGCGGGACGCCCCATCCCAATCCCCAGCTCAGGACTTCAGATAACTCAACTGGGTCATGTCAAGGTTGTCTAATTTTTCCTTGTTCATGCCATGAGTAATAACTAGGATAGAGTTGTGAACTTGGTTTTTAAAGACATGGAAAAAGCTTGTAAAAACAGAACCCATCTAATGTAATTGGCGGGTGCCCAGGTAAAAATTTGAAGGTTAGGATTGTTTTAAAAACTGGGTTATGCTCTGATACCTCAAACAGGTATGCTAGGTCACCATATGAGTAGAACTAGGATTAGGATGAATCGTGAAATTGGTGTTGTAAGTTTCGAGCATATTGAAACAGAAAACTACCAATTAATATAACAAATAAGGTGTAACCTGGTAAGTCTCTTAAAGATGGAGCTGTTTTTTGAAAATGATGACGTGTTTGGGTATGTTTTAGTGTATTGGTATTTACTATTTTTTTTTCATGCTTCCATTCAGTGTTTCCCATTTCTAGTCTAATGATAGACACGCTCTTTCAGGATCTTGCAACAGCATTTGTAAAAGTGCTTTCAAACAGCAAAGCCAGCAAGCAGGTGTACAACATATCTGGCGAAAAATATGTCACATTTGACGGCATTGCGAAGGCATGCGCTAAGGTATGTGAATGTCTTTTTCTTCATAGAAGGAAAGGGAGAGATGTTTGCTGTTGAAAGGGTTAGAAAAATTGTTTTCTTGCTACTTTTTCAGGCTGGTGGATTTCCCGAACCTGAGATAATTCACTACAAACCTAAGGAATTTGATTTTGGAAAGGGCAAACCCTTTCCTTTAAGGGACCAGGTAAACCCTTTTCTTTCCTGATTTCTTTGCATGATATTGAGTGACCATCTCATGAACCTTTTTTCATACTTTCCAAATGCATAATCGGTGCATTCTTGCCCCTTTCTTTAGATCCGTTTTCTTCTATATGTTTACCTGTGTATATAATTCTTGCAGCACTTTTTCACATCGATTGAGAAAGCCAAGACAGAACTGGGATGGGAACCTAAGTTTGGTTTGGTGGAAGGTTTAACTGACTCGTACAATCTCGATTTTGGTCGGGGCACCTTCAGAAAAGCTGCCGATTTTACCACTGATGACATTATACTGGAAAAGCTTGGAAAAGTGACCGTGGCTCTGTAAGAAAAGGGTCTTCGCTTTTGTGGGTTGTGGCTACAAGCAAGTAGGTCATGGGTGGGGATTTGAGCATCTTGTCACAAGCACTGATATTATGATCATTGTATTGGATACAGTTCTTCCATTGCATTTGTACAGGCATCGAAGGAAAAACAGGCATGTTCCATCTTTTGATGTCTGAGCCGGCATGGGATTCCTGATTCTCAACTTTCAAGCAACAATTTCTGATCACAAAAGGGTGGTGGGTTTATGAGAATGTACAATAAGATTTGTCCATCTTGGTAATATCACAAAAGGTTCTACATGCATGATGTTGTTTGTTCTTGCTGGTTGATATTTCATCGGAACATGGTTTTGGTTTCATTGGAACATGCTTCTATAGAACTTGGCTCCCTATCATTGATGTGAGCCGGGACATGTTGGGATGATGGATAAACAAGTTCTTTGACCACAAACAAGTATACACTATCTACATGTGCTTCATCCGATGCTTTTTGTCCCAATATCTTGCAAAATTTCATTGGTAAACTTCTCATGCATCAAAGCCCGTACTTCCCGCAGGTATCGTATGAGTTTTGTACACGATAATGGAATACGAGTTGGTACATGCTTGAATGCAAAGAGATGTGCCTTTGCCGAGAACTCTTGGAAAGAAGAGAGCTATGTGTTATATGTGTTTGACGGCTTGTATTTGTTTTATGATCGAATCCAGCTCGGTGTTATTTATTTTCTTTTTCTTCTGTAAATTAAGATTCGTCATTAGTAATACAATGTCAAGATTACATGCTGAGGAGGGTCGAGACCGTGCAAAGATTTTAGATGCTCGTGATTATACGAATATCGTCCCAGTTGATTTCAACATATGTATAAGTCGCCTCGAAGGGCTACAAATTCTGCAATGTCTGCACAAAGTTAGGAGGGATTTTGTAACCAGAAGATGAAATTGTACCAATGGAAAACCAGTAATGCGCGGATGCAAAACAATCATTGTGGATCGCACGGAAAACATCCTGATGAGATCGAAAGGGGTCCATGTTATGTTCCAGATGAAAAATAGTGATGTTTGGAATTCATGTTGTGATGGGCATCGGGCATATATGCGTGGCATCTTCGATTAATGTAAATGTTATTCAAAACCTAGAGGATTACTATGGCATTTTGCTCAGGTAACATCTTCAGGGTATGGTTTGCGTAAGAAAGAAAGAATCAATCACGCACGGTTTCTCATTCGGATGGACAAATGCTTGTATTCGTTCAGGCGATATTGAGATCTGACTCAGGCTTCCCTTATAGCTCCATTGAAGATCCGTTTCCGGCTCCCTTTGCGATGTGCAACTCTGCAGTGCATCACAAAACATTGATCCAACTATCTGATCCCGCTCGAGAATCTGCTGCAGTTACAAAAGCAGAAGAAGAAGAAGAAGAAGAAGAAGAAGAAGAAGAAGAAGAAGAAACTTGTACTCGATGTTGTTTCGGAGCGATTGCCTCCAAGTTCGAATCGGGCTCCCAGCAGACAATTGATCCGTTGTCAGAATGCATGCATCAGAAACACCATCGAAGATCTAGTTCCGGCTCCCTTTACCGATCTGCAACTCGGCGGCGCATCACCGAACCACCGATCTATATCTATCTGATCACGCGATCGAGAATCTGTCGCAAATACAAACGAAGAAGAAGAAGAAGAAGAAGAAGAAGAAGGAACTTGCTGCTCGATGCTGTTTTGGGGCGTTCGAGCAGTTTGGGTTTAGGGTCACAAGATGATGATTAGGGAGAGATAAGTACTATAAATCCTAGAATCAATCTTAAACTTAAACTTAAACTTAAACTCTTAATCTTAATCTTAATCTTAAACTTAAACTCTTAATCTTAATCTTAATGGCTTCCTTTGTGGGCGGTTTCACACTTGCAAGGCGGACAATAACTGTTTACACTGTGCAAACCCTAAATCCTGTTCTTCTTCTTCTTCTTCTTCTTCTTCTTCCTTCTTCTTTCTTCTTCCGCTCAAGCTCGCCATCGCCGGACTCGGAGCAACTCCCAAAGGAAAGAAACCCTAACCTCCTTCGTCCCCCTGTCCTCTTCCTCTTCCTCTTCCTCTTCCTCCTCTTCCTCCTCTTCCAGCCGGAAAGTGCCCCGGCATTCCCCCAAAGAGCCTCGACATAAGCAAGCCTTGCCATGGCGATCGGCAGCTCCATCCTGCAACTCGCTTCCGGCCCCACCGGTAGCTCTGCCAAGCTCCACCCCACCGTGCTCTTCAACATCTGTGATTCCTACATCCGCCGGAACGATCAGACGGAGCGGGTCATCGGCACGCTGCTAGGCTCCGTGTCTTCCGATGGCGTCGTGGACATCCGCAATTCCTATGCCGTGCCGCACAATGAGTCCTCTGAACAGGTATTACCCCTTTCTGAAGAAGGTTCGTGTTCATGCCGTCTTGGTAGAGGTTTCTTTCCCATCAAATTATGGCGTCCTTGAGTGGACCGATCAGGTGAGGGGTCTGTTACATGGAAGCATACATTAGATGCATACATTGATTCTTGTGAATCAAAATGGTTCATTTTGGTTTTCTCTTTTGAGTACTTGGAATTAAAGTTTGCAGATGATATCACAAATCGACCAATTTTTGATCTAGGAACTTTTCTAGTGATCTCTCTGCTGCAATCGGGTGTGTGTCGATCTAACATTGCTTTACTGATATCATGGTGCGTGATGCCATGTCATCGCTTACAAGAAACTAAATATGACCAGTTGAAAATTGTTAAAGCTTTTGCAACAAGATCCAGGGGATCATTATATTTGCAAGTAATGGGCATCCGGAAAGATCTATTGCAGTGGATATATGTCATCAGCGTGGTTTCATGTATCTTTATAGTGAATAGGTCCAACCAATGGAAGGGATCAAAGAATTTCGACTACAGGGGGACATTATTATCCTCATTGTTCGACCTCTTATTGATGGAATTCTTGATATATCAATCATCTGAGCATTGAATGTAATGGTGATTCTCCTTGTTATTGTAAGGAGGAGTATATCGGATGTGGAAATAGCTGCAGTTACTCCATGGATTTCGAGTCTTGTGCTTTGCAGTTTGTTGGTGTGGAACGATGCGCTTTGAGACAGAAATGTGTAGTATGGGATCAGTGACCAAGATTGCGAGTATAGGAGGTCATGACATGTTACATTTAGAGTAGAATATCATATACATCAGCAATTCTAGATTTAGAGAGATAGAGAAGAGATGCAGATCACTTTAGTGGAGTACAGTTTAGATTACCCCTATTAATCGATTATTCTCTGAAAATTTTGTGTTTGATAAGAAATATAAAAGAGTAATGGGCGTGGAAGGTAGGATATGATTCTAACAAGTACTGACTTGGTGACAATGACAGGTTGCAGTAGACATAGAATATCATAGATCAATGTTTGACCTGCATCAGCGAGTAAACCCAAGGGAAGTGATAGTTGGCTGGTGAGTGTACATTTCTATGGGATTACATATAAATGCGATGCATCTCCTGCTTATAATTTTATCTAATAGGTACTCTACAAGTGCTGGAGTGAGTGGTAGTGATGCATTGATTCAAGATTTCTATGCTCGGGAGGCTCAGAATCCTGTGTATTTGACAGTCGACACCACATTTCAAGATGAAGCTGCAAGCATTAAAGCATACGTTTCTACAGCACTTACACTCGGTGATCGCCAACTTGCTGCCCAATTTCATGAAATTCAACTTGATCTTCGGATGGTGGAAGCAGAGAGAGTTGGATGTAATGTGAATTCGTATACTAGGCATATAATGTATTCTGAGCTCTTGCCGTTGTTCAGTTTTTGTAGTCTAAATATTTGTATTTGTTGGTTGCAGTTGATGTATTGAAGAAAACGATTGTGGAAAAGCTTCCTGATGACTTAGAAGCATTGGAGATGACCATGGGAAGGCTACATAGCATGATTGATACAGTTTTTAAATATGTGGAGGATGTTGTGGTAATAATGGCTATCTCCTTTATGGTGGTTCTTGACCTGGAAATATATGTTAATTTTTGTGGTTCTTTATCAGGAGGGTCGAACTTCTCCAGACAATACTGTTGGAAGGTATCTATCAGATACCTTAGCCTCTATACCGAAGATCTCTCCAGAAGTATTTGATAAGCTCTTCAATGACAGTATTCAGGTAATATGTCTCAGCTGAACAACCAAATTCCAAATGCCTTACGGCAAGATTGATGTGTTTGCATTTGTGTTGAGGATTGCCAGTAGTAACTTTGGGTGACCGCCATTTTTTTTTTGTTCAGGATCTGCTTTTGGTGCTATATCTGGCTAATTTGACAAGAACTCAACTATCTTTAGCAAAGAAGTTGAATTCAGCTGCTCAAGTCTTCTAAGAACGGGCTTGGAACCACATTTCCAACTGTGGACGTATAATGTTCCGTACACAAAATGTATGCATGTGGTCGTCAGTTCTGTAATGAAAGAGTTCGGTGCAATCCTGCATCTGATCCCATGCTGGCAAGGATTGAAAGAAATATAGTGGAGATTTGTGGATCTACAGTGCAAAAATCATATACTGAAATGCATACATTTTTTTATCACTTTCCGGCCTTGTTTTCTCTCACTATTTTTGCTATGAGATTTTTGTAAGACAAATAACTGTGATGTAGTTCTGTGTTTGATGAATTTTGACCTTAACATCACAGTGTGCCTTCAACTGAAAAATAGTCGTTGTTCTCTCTTTACACAGATATTCAGTTATTGTATGTGGATGCTTATATTTGTGATGATGGTTATCGTTAACTGTTATCTCAGATCACATCATTTTCCAAACCTGTCTTCCAATGGTGAAAGCTCAAATTTGGTGTATTGATTGACGTGTAATCTTTCAGTGATCTTGCCAGTTTTACAGCGGGGGCATACCCATTTTATAGCTGTTTCAAAGTTGGGAGTTACGAAAGATTAGTCTATAGATAGTGTAGTTTGGTTTCGAATGATCACTTATGCAAATGCGTGTAAGCTTTTTTTTTTCTTTATTACTTCTATGTCGAAAGTCATTCATGTTTTTCTTGGTTTGAATTCTTAATTAACCCAACCATTTTCTGATCAGCATGTGTCACAAATCCTTGTACAAGTGAAACTGAAATGACTCACAAGCTCTTCATTGTGATAAGTTAGAATGTAGTTAGCTCAATTGCAATATGTCAATGGAGCCACATCAACCTATAGTACGTACCCAAACCTTAAGTCAGATGTTCATTGGTAAAATTCGAATCAGTTTACCAAAATTTGATGTGCTTCGAAAAGATGACTGACATTTTTGCTAAGCATTTTTATGAAATTTGGCATACTGAAACAAAAATGTTGTATACCAGGCATAGCTAACCATCCAGTACGACAGAAAATCTTCCTCTTATTTGTACCTTGTTTGCTACTCTTTCGTTAAGCATTCCTTACTGTTATTGGTGTTTGTACTCTCATGCTCTCAATTACCTCTTTTCACTTCCAAAACAATGTCCCTGTTTAGGATTCTTTCCACAAACTGACAGAATCTTTAGGAATGTAATTGAAGAAAAATGTTTTGGTTAAAAAACTCGAATCAAGATGTAGTAATGTTCTATTGATACTGTTTCTTGTTCTTAGCTGTGTTAAATAAAAACAGATTGAAGTCACTTGTTTAGCTTAAAAAATTGAATATATTGACCAGAAAAACATTGATATCAGATCTTTCTAAAAAATACTACACAAAAGTGGAGCCAAACAACTCCAAAGATCACACTACAATGATAATGGTTCATGATCAAATCATGGATACTCATCATCCCTTAAATCTCTTTCGAAGAGAGGATTAACCAAAGAATAAAAAAAGTTTCAAATACACCTGGCTTTCACTCTGAAGAAACTAGAAATCAAATTTGCCAAAATATCAAACAACAAGCAGTAAAAAAGAGCCCAATCTTAGAAGATTGGCATCTATATCTACCAAAAAAACCTTTAAATGCCCAAAAATAGAACATAAAAAGTGGCAGCAACAATAGGAACATAATTTTCAAGAAGCTACAGAAGGGAGTTAATTAAAAATTTAGAGAAATCAAAAAGAAAAAATTGTATCATGAACAAAAGAGAAGCGTAAGAAAAGAGTTAGAACAGATCGTAAATGGCTTGAAATAATAAGAAAGAACTATACATACAAATGTAATCTAAAACTAGGACCTACAAATTTTGCTATCAATGAACTTCCAATTGCATCGGTAAGGAATAATTACACAATGCATCTACTGCACATCCATAGCCATGGCAGTGGCATGGAAAGATGCTTTCTCACCACAGAAAATTGCCTCTTTTGAGCGAAATCGTCTTCAGCACCTACACAAAATGCGGATTGCTTCCCAGCTTTCAAAAGTCGCCTAATTTCGAGCACAACCCGCTAAGCAAAACAAATAGAAGAAATAATGAAGGAATAGTAGCCATGCCTCCGTCACTTGCCCTCAGATCTCATAGCTCTAAAAGCTTCAGCGGTGGCATATGAGGGCAAGCCACCTCCTCTCCTCTCCCGTGCACGTGTGGGTGTGTGGAACGAAGGGGGTTTGCAGTGAAGGGGGGGGGGGGGGATTGGGCTATGGCGGAGGATCTGTGCAGGAAAGGACGGATGATGCGAAGGGGAGGATTAGGAGAGAGGAGAAGAGGCGGATTGCCCACCACGCTCGGGTCTTATTCGACCGCCCAGCTCGGTTATGTCTTGCATCACAGGGCAAGCGGATGGGAGGGAGCTTCCGAGCAGAAGAAGCAAAACAGGAAACCCTAAACCCAGGGAACCGAGGAAGGGAGGCAAGCCGATGATGAAGGAGAAGGAGATAGAGAGGCGAGACCCAAAACCCTAACCCTAACCCTAAGGGAGCTGCAGACAGGAAGCCCAAAACCCTATTCGGAGGCCTGAGGAGATGGGAGCTGCAGTCAAGCGAGCGCTTCTTCTTCTGCAGATCGCCATCGCCATCGCCCCAGCGCCATCGCCATAGCTATGGCCTTGTATATGTATCTAGATCTGTCTGTTTCTAGGGTTTCTGGAGGTATGTGTGCATGCATGCATGTGTGTGCATGCATGCATGTGTGCATGGATGCATGTGTGTGCATGCATGCATGTGTGCATGCATGCGTGCATGTATGGATGTGTGCATGCATGCGTGCATGGATGGATGTGTGCATGCATGCGTGCATGGATGGATGTGTGCATGCATGCGTGCATGGATGGATGTGTGCATGCATGTGTGGATGCATGCATGCGTGCGTGCGTGTGTGTGCATGCATGTGTGGGTGTGTGTGAATGCATGCATGCATGTGTGGATGTGCGTGCATGTGTGTACTTACGTATGTATGTGCATGCATGTATATGCACATGCATCGAGCGCACATGCATGGAAGCATGTATGTATATGCGTGCGTGCTATGTCCACATGCATCGAATGTGCGCATGGTATGCATGCATGAGTGGATGGAGACTCATCTGACATGAGATGCTCTTTGTTCACAAGATCCTTTCCATTAGTTGGGAAGGAATGATACAGATATAGATCAGCTAAACCCTAAACCCTAAACCCTAAACAGTAGAACTTTGTGGCCTATTAAAACTATGGTGAAAAGAGAAAGCCTGTGAAAAAACTATGGTGAAGAAAAGAAATAGAATAGAACCCTACATCTCAATCTCTTTGTCATTTACAGCAACCCACCTTCGATTGTTGTCGCGACAATGTACACCTTGGAATTACGTACCCTTGGACCTTCTCCAACCCTCCTTCATTCTTATGACAAAGATGACACCTTTAATTCATGTGTGGAGTCGGCATCCGACGGGGAGCAACATAATTCTATTTTAAGCCTCGGTGTGTCATAGGCGCATAGACAAAACAATAGTGTTAAGATTCAAACCCACAACATCTCAATAGAAGCTCTCAATGCTAAACATTGTATTATCTTATTTTACTCAACAAATATAAAATTTGAGTATTATACATATTCATAACAAATGTACAACTTGTAAAAATACAAGTTATAGGTGATGCATGAATGCCAAATGGCATGCATGCATTATGCCACGTGGCGCTCATGCATCAACCTGTTCTCGTTATAAAAACGGAAGATGTCAAGAGTGTTGAACCATTTTTGGTTCAACAACAATATTCGGTGCTCTTGTATTTTAAGTTTCCAGATATTTAATATCTTGTCACGTTTTTCATTCTCTTCAATTTCTTGTCTTTTCATATCAATCGTCGTTTAAAACTTAGCTCGTGATAGTGTATTTGTAAATGTCCTAGATAACCATAATATAAATAAATCAATTCGCCCAACGTCGTCGTTTCTTTGTATTACACAACAGACCTCTATAATGAGTTGCACTAATTTCCATTGAACTTGGTCTATCAGAAGCAACATGATTGGGAACTTGAATTGGTCTCAAAGGTGGACAGGTAACTATTGATGCATATGTTTGTTCAGGTCTAAAGCGTGTCATTTGTTGGCGCTCTGAACGCCACTCAAATAAACGATTATCACATTGAACTGCACAACTTATAACTTCTGTCAATGATTTAGGTTCCTCACGAAAGTTCAAAAGCAAGACTTTGACATCATTCTATAAGCCATATTGGAATAGGTCCATCAATGCTACTTCATCCCAAAGGGATGTCACAAGCTAGGATATACACTGAAGCTAGTCGATCACCTTGACGTAATTTCAGACTTTATTTATTACGATTTGTACTGTACATGTATCATTGAAACTTGCTTGAAATTTTGTGATAAATATTTCAAAGTTCTCTAATACAAGGGATTTCTTTTCTAACAAGGGTTCAAACCATTCTACTGTAATTCATGTTAATAATGATCTAACTAATCCAACTAGAGATGCATCTATTAGATATCAGTTGGGATGCATATTTATTATAAGGTTGACCTGGTTTAAGAATTCGCAGAACTTTGATCATGTACCATTAAATTTCGCTAACAAACTTATCTTTGGCTCCTTTATTAAGCTTTGAGACATTAAGCCTTGTTGCCGGACAGATAATACAACTAATTCAAGTTGTCAAACTCGTTTAATTAGCTCCTCGTGTTATTGTGCCTTCTCAACACTTAACATGCTGCAAATCCCAAGGAACTTTTGATTCTCTTGTTCTAATGCAATAAATTTATCATTAGTGTTGGCCGGGATTTTACGGAATTACGGCAAAGCCGTAATTACGTAAGTTTACGGAAAATAAGACAGTCGGGAAAACGGGGAGCCGGGTGAGCTCCGAACCGACGTGTGTACATAACATCCCGGT